>CAEMYA010000035.1:328023-343079 GCA_903131615.1 Diplodus sargus
GGCCCACAAAGTGCAGCCAGACTCTGCTGTAATGCTTTACAGTTACCTGCTGCGCGCAGGATGTTTGTTTCTCTGGACACCGTTCAGCCTCGGTGGTTGAGTTTTTGTGGAGATTTTTCTTTTTGAGTGACAGTTAAGAGCCGAGGGAGAGACAGAGGAGGCGGGGGCGGAGGTTTGGGAGTCGAAACCAGTGGATACACAAACGCCTCAAACCAGCTGAGCTACGGGAGCGAACAGACGTTCAGCTGAACAACGAAGGACGAGCGAGGAGAGGGAAACAAATCTGAAATCAGAGACACGATGAGATTAGTGTCAACACAACACGGCGCATTAAAACAAAGAACATCCACCTGATTACCCACAATCCTCTCTTTCAGGAGCTCAGGTATAGTTTGGGTATATGCTTCACATCCATCACGACACACTGCTTGTCACTAAACGTTAAACAGAATAAATACTTTTCTGCCCGTCTTCATCTTTTAGTTCACCTTTTCACCATCTTTTATTTGTGCTGCATCCACTAGTTTGTATTTTCAATTAGTTATTCATATCACGTGGTATATTATATGTGTAATATAGCTTTCAACATATACCTATACAAGTCATTTTAAGGTTTTTTTAAGTCAATAAAGCATTTTAAAGTGACCCAACCTCAATAAAAAGTAGGGCAACGAGGACTAATTGATTACTTGCCGTCTGTTTTGATCATTTATTCATCGTTTCGCTGATTTTTCAAGCAAAATTGTTTAAAGTTTCCTGTTTCCAGCTTCTTAAATCTGAGGTTTTGCTGCTTCTGTATGTCATTTTTTTGTTGTACGTGAACTGAAGACGTCAATTTGGACACTGGAAATCTGTCTTTTTTACAATTTTCTAGAATAAATTATTATTCTGCAGATTGATAGTGGATAAAAATAATCATTAGTTGGGGCCGTAACGATGCTTCACGTTACGTATAACACCTGGGAAGTTGTGCATTTAATCCACGACGAGTTAATCCACACCAGCCAATCAGAATCAAGGGATGATGCAGCGTGAACCCAAACTGCGATATTCCGGAAACACCGTTGGAACGTCCGTCAATAACAGCAGTGTCTCATGGCGATTACGGGAAACACAGACACTAATGCTTTTACCTTACAGTGGGAACGTTTAATATTTCAGCCCCGTTAATAAATCATACGAGTAAAGCAGCGGTGCGGTCCGGTCCAGGTCCAGGTCCGGTCCGGTCGTCAGTAGTCGTGTTTCTCAGCGCTGGGAGCTCTCGGTGACTCCTCAGTGAACCAGCGCCTGATGTTCTTCAGATGAACAGAGGAGCGGGCGACGGGGGAAAGGATGAAAGACGAGGGGCTCGGGAAAGAAACAATAGGAAATGTGCCGGGCAGATGTCTGCGCTCCATTTCCCAATACTCGCTCTGAATATGGGGGAAATCTCCACCGTGTGTGTGTGTGTGTGTGTGTGTGTGGAGTGTGAGACGAGGATGCTCCAAAACTAGCCGATGCTTCCCAAGTGTGTGTGTGTGGTGCCGTCATATCCGTTTCACACACTTTGCGGTGTTAAAGTTTGATGTCCCGGGCGAGTGTCGGCACGTCCAACACAGATACGTGTGCGCCCACGCACATATCTACCGTACGGCGTGGAGCCACTGACGGTAAACTCGGCGGACATGACGCGGCGTCGAGGTGTGTGTGTGTGTGTGTGTGTGTGTGTGTGCATCATGTGTTTTCTGGGGTAATACCAGTAGAAATTTCACACGAGCGTCTGGTGGAAAGTTACGGGCTCGTTGCAACACTTACTGGTAACAAAACTTATTTCTGGCTCCACCGTGTGAATTTCAGAATAATAGCAGTTCTGATGGACTGACAGCTTGGATGGTGATGTCAGTGTTTTACTAGAATATCTGATATATTTGGGATTATTCCTGATCCCTGACGTTCTGCTGGTATCCAACACTTTTAGGGGGTTATTCAAGATTTTTTTTCCTTGATTGAAAGTAGACAGAAAAGAGAGTTGAGCGGTCCGTTGATCCACTGCGGTCCAGACTGAAATATCTCGGCTGCTGTTGGATGGATCGCTGTAAAATTGCAGGTATGAATTCATTGTCCCCAGAGAATGAAGCCTACTGGTGGACTGCTACATCAATCAGAAGGGTTAAAGGGGCATTCTGTAGTTTTGGAGAAGAAATTCAAAGTGATATTAATGGGGTGATAAACTCGGAAATATTTATGTTTTTCATAGCTGAATAAACGAGCTGTTCTGAGAGCTAGAAGGAAAAAATGTCTTCCCCAAAAACAAAAACAGTTTAAAACACAGGCAGGCAGCTACATTAGCCACTATTAGCATACCACACCTGGATCTCCCACCTGAACTGTCAGCGGTCAGGTTGCATTGTGGGTAATGTAGGCTCCAGGGTTTTGACGAGGAAGCTTACAACTAAAAGAATTTAATTTCTTTGTTTTTTCTGCATCAGTTTTGATCCTTTCTTGTCTGCCGATCGATCAATCTCACGATATCTTCTGTTGATCACAATGTTTTTTTTTACTATTTATATATTTAATTTGATTAAATGGGACTTTATTGCCAGTAAAAACATCTACAGTCTAGTCATTCTGGTCTACATTTCCAAAGTAAGTGTGAAACACAACAAAAGCAACTATAGGATAGAAACGCACGTCTATACAAAGACAAAAATAACTTGAAATCGGACACAAATGTAAACTTGTATTAAAAAAGATCTGCAGCGTCTGTGATTAAAGGTCCATCTCTTCTCTGCATCGATGAACGCACACCAAACAGAAATCTGATGTTCCTGCCGCTGCCGCTGAACTAAATCCTCATTTCATCTGAAGGTTTACATGTCTCTTGACAGGTAGGGGCGAGTTCCAGCCCTCAAAAACCTCCGTTTCAAAGACGGAACACAAAGCCACAGAAAGACATTTGATGTTTTGGTCAAACAGGCGAGACACAACAACCAGATGCCGACACTGTTTCCCCTTTTGTCTCCGTGAACCGGACGGGCAGCGGGACAGACTGGCGGTTTATTTCCCTCTGCCACGTTGTTTATTTGGCTGTTTGCGGGACGCTAAACAAGCGATCTGGCGCTGGAGACGTCTCGTCCGTCCACGTGCCAGCGCGGTCAACTGAAGTTAAACAAGCTCAGAACTTGATCCGGGCGGCTCCGGAGCTCCCAGTAGGTGGTTTTGGGACCTGATACTGTTCATTCTGAAGCCAGACAGGAAGTTCTGGGGGGGGGGGACACGTTGGAGAACTGAAAATCTACTTTGGTTTCAGTCCGTGTCACAGCTTCCATCTGCTTTTCTTGCTTTATTGAGTCTTTTTTTACATTTTTGATATGTAAGTGACCTAATTTTGAGTTTACAAAGACCGCTTCAGCTTCTAATTGTAATATTGGCCCACTTTTTAGCCGTTTCCATTGATTGAGCATAGCATTCTTTGGTCGTCGGTTTATTCTCCATTGAATCCTGATTGCATGACACTAAAGATGTCTTTCACGGACATATTTATGCCGTTTCAAACAGACTCAAACAGAGCTGATGGTTCCTGTTCCACCGAGGATTTACGGACCATTTGCAGCTTTCATCGTCAACAACAACAGCTGACTAAGATTGTTATATTTCTGTGCTTTCTGTTTGATTTGGAATTGCTTTCTCGGGACGCGGTAAGCAATCATAACAAAAAAAGTCAATATATAGTAACAGAAAAATACCACTTTCCTCCAGCAGTTCACCATAAATCAAGCTGACATCGTCAATTTAGTTGTTTTGCCAGAACTAAAAGGTCCAAAACTCACAGATATTCAATAACAGCGCTATAACAGAGAGCAGCAAACGCTTACATTGTGAGAATCTTGGACCCATGGATCTATTACTAACACTGGATACGGTGTCAGAGGCGGAAGCTGCTCAGTGGTGCATGAAGCCAACAAGTTCAGTTTCACAGGTGTGAAATGACAGAGCGTGCAGAGTGGAGATGTTAGCTTCTGGTTTAGCTCTCGGCTAACTGATGGGGATTGTGTGGCTCTTTACAAACGTGATCAAACTGCAAGGATCGAATTCTGATGGTAAAATGAGTTAAATCAATGTATATACTGTTGTACATCATCTTGTACGTAAGAAACTGATCCCAAATTACCCATAATGCAGCTCACTAGCTTCTTCCAACAGACTCTTCTTCATATAATGTCATCAGGGTCATTTTTAACACCTGAGAGAGAGATCTTGCGTCAGATATCGTGTTATAACTTCCAAACAACTATTCATTATAATCCTCCAGCTGTAAAATCAGAGGCAACGTCTCCAAAGTCTGTTGTGATTGCTCCCAATGAAAACTCCAAAACGTTTAAGAGATTTAACATAAACGGCCGTCCCATTACAGTATCGTCTCTCTTCTGCATCGAACGCTCCAAGAAAAGGAATCAGAACAGACAAACATCAGGAACACCGGGTCAGGATACGACACAATTGGAACAACTGCAGAAATATCCGATCCCGATGAGTCACGTCCAGACGATTCAGATCAACGTGTCTTCTTCTTTCCATGAATGAGACAGCGGTACATGAATTGAGGAGACGTGTAATGAAGCAAGTGAAGGAAAGAAGGATTTAAGAAATACCTCCCGGACTTCGTTTGTATTTCTGAGTAAGATTCATGCGCCCTGAAGCGTAAAGAGCCTGGAGGGGAAACAGCCTCAGACTCCTGCACGAAACCGATTAGGTCCTCGCGTTGATAAAAGCGTTGCGACATGAAGTTCCAATGAACACGTTGTAATACTGTAATCAGCAGCCACTCCTGATCGCTTTAATCTCAAGATGTTTGAGCCGCCGAAATCCTCGCAGAGGGAGGAGAGAAAAAAAAACGAAACCCCGGCTCGGAAATGAAGCGTGCTCATGCGCATCTTTTCCTCATGATCTTCAGATTAGAGTTGATCACCATGAAGATCTGATTTGAAGCTAAAATGTCATTTCTCTGTTTCCCCGACAGCACTTTGTCACGCTGCTTCTCTCATGTAGTGAAGGAGGCAGAGGTCAAAGAGTCGAGGACGCTCCCTCTCTCCAATTGATTACGCACTCGAGTCCAAAAAGTCACTCCTGTGTCGCCCTTTGAGAAGCTGGCAGCAGCTCTTTGAAAACCATCAAGGGGGGGGACATACCATTTCTGTTAAAATGAAACACGAATCCGTCCAAACGGCTCTGTTCTTACTACAGCTTATGGAGCTGAGTGGAACGGCTTGCATGTGATTTTGAGAGAATTGGTTTAGTCCCCCGTTGGCTCCGACGAGCATTGCTAACAAATGTTAACGCCGGGCGGCTGCCAAATTCTCACAGAGGACCTTCTTGGACATCCTGCAAAGGAATCTTGGTTCGTCATCAGGAAAAAAAAAATACTTCTTAAAACCCCTCAACCTTTAAACTCTGGATCTGGCTGAACTTCACTTCCCCTTATTATTACACTTTAATAGCTTCAAGGGTAAGAATTACAGTGACCTGCTGGTTATTTGGTAAATGGAGTTATCCAGGCGAAGCGTTTTCATCACTCCGATTCAAAGACATATTTCACACCTACGAGCGGCCCAGAACAAACTACACCCCTCTGCTGTTTGATACACCAACACTGGACATATTAAACACCTCCAGAAGGGCACCTGAAGGGCACACGCATTGGTTTTTATATCCACTTTCTCAGCTCTAATACGTATCTCTTCCGTTCAAGTAAAGTGACCGTGGCTTTCGCAGGACTAAGAAATTACGACTCTTGTTTCAGGAGAAAAGGGGGGAAGTAGTGTGACGGTAAGAGTCTGCAGATGAAGGCGATCAGGGCGACTCGATGACTGACCGGACATCAGAGAGACCTCTGTTCTCTTCCACAGTAAACGTTGGTTACTTTGAACCACCCCTATGATCTTTTCTTAATCCTGACCGCGCCGTTTTTTTGCGACAAAAACCTACTCAAACCCTAAACCAAAGCTGCGTTTGATCAAAAAACAAATGCGTATGTGTCATTCTGGGGGCGATAACAACCCATGTTGTTTAATTCCCGAGGACCTGTCGGCCATGTCGTTATTAGTTGGGTTTATAAGTCTACTTTATGGGTCTTGGACTCCCAAAGACTCAAAGTAATACTTTGAATATTCAAGAATGTTTGGGGACGTCCAACAAAGTTTTCAGTAAATGAAGAGGGCTTAAAAACCAACCCGTAGAGATTTTGGATGATGTTTCTGGACACAAAGAAAGCACTTTATCATTTAAAGTCTGGCAGCTAGCTCGCGCTGATTAGCCCGGGAACCAGACGAATGTGCAGAGCTCATGTTTTTAATTTGCTTTGGCAGTTTCCTTTTTAGACAGATTTCCACCCGACCTGGCTCTTCTCAGGCTAATCACAACCATTTATCTAATATGGGGTTGCTTTGATACGACGATTTACAAAAAGGAGCGTCGACGGTCCAGATTTGAAAAATCGTCACAAGGCGAATGTCTCGCTGATCTGATTGGAAACTCAGGCCAAACTAGGCAGTGCTGCAAGACCTGGATCATCGATGTAAATACGTCCACATGAACAATTAGAGTCCGAGAAGATCGTGGCTTCTGTATATTGTGACAACAACCGTAGATGTCTTTGGTGATGATGTGACCAACCTCACAGCTTAATCGGACAACATTTGTCTTTGGTTTTGGGGACGGTCATCCACACGATCAAGGTATCGAGGTACAAGGTCTCCAGCAACATCTTTTAGACATCTTCTCAACGCTTACATCTTTTCAGCATCAACAAACCTCAAACAACAGGAAACAATAAAGTTAACCAAGGTTCATTCGGTCTAAAAACAACTGACTATAAGAATGAAATTCCAGCCTCAGTTGAAATGATTTATTGTGAGTTATTGTAATGGTTTGTTATCCAAATCAGAACTATGTCAGCAAGCCAAATAAAGCAACTCCAAAACCAACAACCGCCCTCCACAATCTGATCCATCGGCCTCATCGACGGGAGTGTTTTTTGCGCGTTGCTTCCTCCAGTAAATTGTTGTTGTACTTTGCAGCTCATGTGCGTCGATCCATGGACAGACGTCAGTTCTCTAAGAGATCAAACTCTTGTCCGATCATTAGTCGGTGGTTTCCACCAAACAGCGGCTCGAACTCTGCAACTACCCCTCTCTGGTTTCTGGGATATGCCGACGATGAGGAGTTATGAGTGCATGAACCTCTGCCTGACCCTCACCTCCCCTTTTACCCTAAAACACACACACATACTCTCGTCTCCCCCGTTATATAAAGCCCTGGATTGGTCCAAATCAGCGTTTTTCTCGGCCAGTGAACTAGCCTCAGATATTCGTATAAAATTCACATCAGCGTGAACTACTGGCTGATGGGAGTCTCTTCATAAAGCCTCTCCAAAGGGTTTCGCCCTCTTGCTAACCTTTCTTACCCTCCTTATTCCTCCTCCTCCCTTTATTTTCTCCCTATTTTCCTTTACCTCTCTTAACCCTTTCTCCCTCCTCCCCTCCACTCCCTTTATACCTCATTCTCCTCCTCCTCCTCCAACTCTTTATCCCCCCCCCACCCCATTTCATCTTCTCTTTCATAATTCAGGCCAGTCTGTCATCAACCCGTCCATGTGATTCTCCTTTAATACTCCCATCCCTCTTTGCTTGATCTCCTCGCGTTCCCTTCCAGCCGGCGATTCCCTTTTAACAGCAAGCCAGTGGCCTTTCACAATCTGTTTCGCAGAGACGATAGAGAGACCCCGAGACAGCCTCAAGGAGAGACAAAGAGAGAGGTTTAAAAGTCTAGAAGGAAAGATTGGAGGATACTAAACAGATATTGGGAGGAACAGATGATGAGGAGCGAGAGAAGCTGTGTGAAAAGGAGAGAAGTGGCTCATTTGGAAAGTGAATAAGTGTTAAAGTCAACATAGAGTTTGATCAGTTGATAAACTACAAGACGTTGTTACAAGGAACTCGACTGAATTGCACTCATGCAATTGGATTCGATCGGTGCCAAACTCGTTCACAGACAGTTGAACCCTCGATGATGCATCAACGTCTTCATCACCGCCTTTATATAAACAAAAGTAGCTAGTTGGAGAAGTTGTTGTTGGAAACTAACCGGCCTTTTATCACAGTCTTAGGTCTGGTGAGGTTTCTTGGGGTTGTCTGAAACCTTAGTATGAAACCAATGGTGCCTGAGTTGTGGCGTATTTATTGGAAATATCACAGTGTTCACGCGCTGTCATAGCAACAACTACATAAGAGACAACGGTGAACTAACGTCTTCTTGGATCGGGCAGATCTAATGTTCCTTCTGACCGTTACATAGTCCAATACTGTGCTGATAATCAATCAGTTTCTACATGTTAGTCCAGGTTTCCAAGTATTTGATGCAGACCTGCTCGGTCCTCTTCCTGGATCCACACACGTTACATATATTATAATTTGTCTTGGATATTCTGTCAATGCAACTTGTAAACTCTGATTTAGTTGTTCTGTTCTGTACAGGCGACATCTATTGCATGTTTTTCGGTCCTGGGAGAGAGATCCTTCCTTCCTGAGGTTGGAAAGCCTACTGAGGCAATGTGATTGTGATTTTGGACGATATAAATCAAATTGATTCGATTTGAAGAGCTTCCTGCTTTGATGAAATGCTGACACAGAGAGTAACGTATTGTGGAAAAAGGTATCGTTGGTGTAGTATTGGTACCAGTTCCCATCCCTACGTTAGTCAAAAGTAGCTCCATCTCAACCAGCTACAATATGAAAATGCTGACAGCTTTGCGTCTTCAAAGGTGGAGACGGAAGGTCGGTTGCTGTGTTTGTTTGGCTGGTGGGTGATTTTCAATGTTATGTTTCACAGAACAGTCCATGTGGATGTGTTTGATCAGCCTTGAATTAAAAAATCATCAGTCTTTCCTCAGAATCAGTGACTATTTAACCTTTGTTTCCTCTAACTGGTAACATCATGGCGCCTGTGCTCGTGTTTCTGCAAACATAACTCAAAACAGGGGAATTAGTCAATTTCTTGGGGACTATTTTCAGCTGCATTGTTGCTTAAGTGAGCATTTAGAGCTTGTGTAGGTGGACCAGAGTCAAAATCCACAGTGTGTGTGTGTGTGGGAATGAAGGAACATGATGCCCAGTGCAACAGTGTGACTCACTGATGACTTTTTAATATCCGCTGGACGAAAACTGAAGATCGATGGCACAGATCGGCCAGATTTACCACTTCACTTCACTTCTCTTGGTCGCACTTTTATACTTTGAGATCTAACTTAATAATGTTTTGTTGCTTTGTTAACACACAGATGTCCAGAAAGAGACCGAATCAGTGAGAGAGAAATATTAAAGAAGAAGAAGAAATGAAAGACAGACATGTATTAGCACATTGTTACTGCAGTGGCCAGTCAGTCTGGGAACCCGTAATAACCCTAATGACAAAACCACACACACACACACCCATGTATCTTTTTTCCCCTCTATCAGTTTCTCTGAAGTTACCTTTCCGTGGTCTTCCTTCTCTTTTTCCCTCTCTCTGTCACACACACACACACACACACACACACACTGGTCCAGTGTTGCCGTGTTGATGGTAAAACCATCCCGTATCAGGGTTACTCGGAGGGGAAAAAGTCATTCCTCCTGACAGCCCCGTTAAGAGAAGAAATACCTCCACCACTAAAACTGGACTTGGGTTTCACGTCGTGACACCACACCAGACTACATTTGATTTTCTGGGTTATTTCAAGTGCAATCCGAAGCGCCAAAATGCTGTAAAAACCAGTCAGTGAGACAGTGACGCACAATTGGTGTTTATCGTGTCCGGGATGCAGCCGGAGAAGCCAAGAGTCGGATTCTTCGGCCTTGTTTTTCTCCCCGCTAGCATGAAATCTATATCATACTGGTTATTTCCACTCTGCTTTTGAGTTGCATATAAATCCTGGATGAGGAGACGGACCACCAACTCTGTGTTGAAAATAGGGTGGGCTTGAAAATACTGGCAGTCAGAAGCTGGAGAGTAACTCAGGGGCAAGTGAACTTCAGATATTCATTAGCTGCCTTCATCATTTATCAAGCTGGAGTTCTTTAAGAAAACAAAGCACAACATTTGATTGCCGGTGCGGCTTTCCAACCTTGGTCGCAACATGGAGGTATTAAAGAGGGCAATGTTTGTGGTGGCAGCGGGGATTTAAAGTCACTTCAGGCCGAACACGTTCAGACAGTAGAAAACTGCCCAGAATGTTTGTTTTTTTGCCAAACGAGAAGGAAGATTTTCATAAAGTCTGCGAGAAAACGCCCAGAATCCAATCACGTCGCATCAGATTCAAACCGCATTCATGGTTTCAGTGAATGAAAACGTCGTTACCCACGCCTTGTCTTACATCAGACGAGTCTGTTGTTTCATCAGAAAAGAAAGATCCAAGCAAAACACTTGGCGGTTTTATGGTCATCAACATCCCAGCAAATCATCGTTTCCACATGGAAAAGTGCTTTTGTAGCACCTTCGGTCCTGACTTTGAGGTTTAGGAGGCATCACATCGCTCTAGGTCAGAATGAGTGTTGGTTTAATTTGAACAGGTGACACTTTAACATCACTGTATCACTGACATGCAAATAAGAGTCCATTCGAGTCGAGCTCTCCGACTCAATGAAGTTCAGTTCTGAAAAGGGAATCCTGGAAAGTGTGTGTGTGTGTTCTGTATCAATGTCCACTCAATTACTTCATCCTCAGTCTCTACTACCCTGGTAGGTGAAGAGTGTGTGTCTTACCTGTTATCAGAATGTGTGATTCAGATGATCTGGAGTCCTAAGGTAGGTTCTGTGGCCGGCCACTCCAACTCTCTCTCTCTCTCTTAGAAACGATGGGCCGCCTGACAGTTGATCAGACTAACAAAAAAAAACTACATACACAGAAAGTGCAAAGTTGTAAAGGATCTTCATCTGATTCTGTCTCAGTTTCTCATGAGATTTCTCAGTTCTAGGCCTGAAATATATTATCAATCATTAGTAAATACATATATACACACACTAAAATGAATTTTTATGAATTAGTTTTAACCATAAATGTAACCAATTATTCATTAATTATCATAAACAGTACTATTCTTAACAGACACATCATTTATGCATCTTTTTTAACCTCTATTTGTCTTATATCATTAATTTTTAGCTATTTCAATCCACCTTTTTAATATCTAACATGAATAAAATACCATTTTTATACTCAATAGTGCAATTTCTCAAGCAAACATGAAATATACGACACCTTAAAAGCACTGTTACTCATTTGCAGTGGCTACTAACAATAAATGAGTAACTCAAATGGCACAAAAGAATAAATGAAAAGCATATTCTCATTGCAAAACATGTAAACTTAGCTTTAGCTTAGCGATTAGCATGAGCTATGCACAACAAACAATGGAGCAATTAGCAACTCGGCCTAGCGATTAGCATATCGCGGTCGCGATTAGCATTAGCATAAATGCTAACGATCTTTTCTTAAGCAATAAACTACAATATCAAGCGTACACAAGTCGTGGGAAAACATTGGAAAACATCTTATGACACCTATTAAGTAACATAGACCAACTTAGACAAAGTTATTAGCACAATATATGCATTTTTTTCCTTCAGAGCAGCTAGTGATTAGCATTAGCATACATGCTAGCGATCTATTCTAAAGCAATAAACTACAATATGAAGTGCACAAAGGTCGTGGGAAAACATTGGAAAACATCTTATGACACCTATTAAGTAACGTAGACCAACTTAAACCAAGTTAATAGCACAATATATGCATTTTTCCTTCAGAGCAGCTAGCGAACAGCCGGCTAACAGCATGCTAACTCACCAGAGGCTCATCAGACATCCGTAGTCAGAAGCCCAGAGATCCTAAATTGATAAGAAAATACTTTATTTATGCCCCTTTTTTAAAGTTAGCAGGTGTGCAACCGTGTATGGAAACCAGTTAGGGATCTCAGGGCTTTTTGGAGACTTATATTACTTCCAACAAGCTGTTTTTTCAGAGATGTTTTCTGGACTACAAAGACTTAACATGACTTTTTGTGGACATGCAGCTGAGGAGATACTGGCAGAATTTACATTTTGGTTAAAGTTATCCTTTTAATTAATGCTGGAAATGTGTGCGACACTGATTTAAAGTTCCAGGGAAATTCATCTGAACTTCTTTATTTGAAGGTTTCCTTCTTGTTGATTAGACCGTAGAAGAAGAAAAAAAGCCCTTTGTAAAAATGTCAATGTGAAATAATACAAAGTGAGCCTGTTGTGTGCAGGAATCCTCAACTGTGTTCCTGGGATTAATAAACTGTAATACGAGGGTCACGGTTCATCAAAACTGGGCCGGTCTGCTTGGAAAAGAGTCGATTTTAGCATCCACGTTTGAAAAAAAACAAGATTCAGTGACAGGAAAATAAATTCCCCGGTGATCATGACCCGAGGAGAAAACACGGTGTAGTTCTCAGAACCACCTTTCCATTTGCCTTTGATATTTTTTTTCATTTTGTTCATGAAAAAGAGATCACAGTGCTGGAAAGGTGGGCTGAAACAATCCTAATAATATTTTTATTGATCGTTTAAAGGCGCTCGCCAAGGCCCAGCGATAGACCTGCAGCGCCTGGTCCAAGTTCCAAGGGTTTGATATTAATGATTTTCCGCCTTGAAACAGAAACGGCCGACATCTGTGAAATTAATAGGGTTAATATCTGTAGTATCTGTAAAAATATATATATATATACATATTAAAATGATGTTACCGATACGCTGCTTGGGCTCTGAGTTAAAGAGCGATACGTTTTTTTTTAATGAGCCAGCGACATCGTCGTTAAGAGGTTTATATCTCGCGCCAGCTCCAGGCCATCGTTTGTCGCAGCGTCCAGGGTTTTGATATAAATTACAAAGAAAACCAGAGGCACCACATCTGCTCGAAACATAGAGGTTCAATATATTCTTTTCCATTTCAGCTTCGAGCGCTCGGTGTCTCGTCCAGAGACACTTACAGCGAGTGAGAGCACTCGGTAGGGGTTCGGAAACTCGCTCGCTGGCACTTGGATGATGGAGGAGGACACAGAAATCACACCTCTGACCTCTCTGGACTGTAGGAAACATCAAGAGGGATACAATGACATGACTTCTGCTTCAGAACCAGTTCTGTTCAGCAGTTTATGTGGGTCGTCTATGCTTTAATTCTTCTCTAGGTTGCTGTAATGCAGCCGTGACGGTCCGGGTGTTATCTGGGACAGAAAACAACAGGGACTCAAGAGGTCTGGAGGTCCAGGTTGAGTGGTGGACCATGTTCAGGACCTTCAGACAGGAGACTGGGATTCGTGTCCATTGAGAAATCGAACGTCAACGATCTCTAAACAAACTAGAGACCACAACACCTCATCAACGTGTCCACGAACACCAAGAAGGACGGCAAAGCAGCATCAGTGTTTGATAATCTGGGACGATGGTCTGGTTTGGTGGTCACAACTAGTCCAAGCCGCTACCATGAACACCCGTGTTCTGGCTCCCAGATCTGGACCACCTGTGGCCCACAAGTCATTGCTGTAAGTGTCCAGAATGGAAGCGACTGCGTGGCCCGTTACAAAACTAAAATATCTCAAAGACCGTTGGATGGATGTTCATGAAACTGGGTTCAGATATTTAAAAAACAATTAAACTGGAAACAGGAAGCTGCGTCCGAAAACCATCTGCGTCTCGACTTCCCACGAAACCCAACTTTGTTGTGCTATCGTATTGATCAAAGCAACATGGCTACCAATAAAGTGACTAACAAATAGTCGATACCCTACAGTGACGAAACCACACACATATCTGTGTGTTCTGTGAGCACATGTGTGTGTGTGTTTGTGAGTGTGTGTCCACTTCCCGCCACTCTTCACAGCAAACAGACCAATAAAGCAGGAAGAAATGAATGAATCATAAAAAGTGGCTCCACCAGCAGCATTATGAATCATTTTATTGATCACACTGGGGATGTTACGACATCTTCCAGGCCTTTGATAATCCTGCTTTGTAATTCCACACAGCGGCAGCGCTCGGGGGCGCTTTGAATCTCTCTCCGTTCTCCAGACCGTTTTTTTTTTTTAGGGTTCTTTTATTTGGGATTTTTTTTTTTACATTGAATTTGGTTTAATTTGATGATTACTCACATCGAAGACTCCGGCAATCAAAAGAGGCGACGTGAAGCTTCACTACGAGACAAAGCAAAGAGCATCTCTAGAGCAACGATACACACTCTTAGAAAATAGATATTAAACAAAGAAAGAGAGCAGCTTGTGCTAAACTTTCCACACGAGCGGAGCTTTTTCCTTTTCAAATCGAACCGTCCATCAAGACTTTTATTCAAGACTGTCAGTAAGAACTATAAAACACCCAAAAGTTTCTTCCTTTCAGTGAAAGCTGGAGGTGAACAGCTACGATCAGCAGTATAAATGTTCGTATTGTATTTTTTTTGGCAAATCAGGGATAAGTTGAATCTCTACATTTCGTAGGGTTACGTAAGGTCAAGGTGTGGCCCAAAATACTCGGTTTCTTAGACAAAGACAAGGTTCGTCTCACTAAAAGTACCCAAACCCGACCCGTCCACCTCTGATTTAGAAAGTCAGCTCATGTAAAGTCGATGTCATCTGAACTTTACGTACGATATGCATCGTAGAAATGTTGGTAGATTGAATGAGACATTGCAGTAACAGTTGTTTTCTTAATGCTAACTTGTAGCAGCAGCAGACATAAATAACAGGTGGTGAAACTTAAAGACACAGGTATGATTCTTTAACCTCATCCCGAGCTGCTGCTGCTGCTGCGACCGGCTCCTCGTTTCCTTCGGACTCGAGAGGAAGCGACGGAGTGATTTTCCATGGAATGGCACGGCGGCGCGGCAGCCACTGGATTTGGCCCGCAGGTCTGCTCTGCCACGGTAAAGCCATGGGAACAGAACTGTAAAACACTGGCCTGGACACACTACTGACAACACACACTGCCATTAAAACCAAAAAATAGGCCTTACAGGTATGTGTGTGTGTGTGT
>CAEMYA010000035.1:343468-360684 GCA_903131615.1 Diplodus sargus
GTGTGTGTGTGTGTGTGACCTCAGACATGTGTTCGTGTTAACTGGCACCATTAAGCCTTGAGGGGATCATTAGTGGGCTCAGGGAGCTGCCTTTACTGTACATGGTAGGGGACCTTTTTTTTTTTTGCACACACACAAAAACGCACATGAATGGACTTAAACACACATCGGCTTCGCTCGGTCTGCATGAAAATGCGAGCCGAACGCCTGAAATGCGCTCACGCTGTAACGAACGCGGAGGCTCCTGAGCGTTTCACCATGCAGCGCCAATTTACAGTAAGGTCCGTATGTAACCGTCATTACAGAAACGATGGTTTTTTCAGATTTATATGGCAGCCAACTTCGATGCAAACCACCAAAACTCCACTTAAAGTTCTGGCAAACTGAGCTCCATCGTCTGTTCCTCCAACGCGGACCTCGATAGTCAGGAGTTCTAACTCCTGGCCCTAAAAGGTTTAGCGGTATCGATGTGCAAAGGCCTAGAAGTAGGTAGAGTAATGAAAGTACTTCAGAGTCGGTCTTGGTCAGCCAACTTCTACACAACAGTATCAACGAGACGATGAGGTCACAACCCTCCTTGGACCAAAGCAAACCGAGTGCTGGTTCAGAGTCGGTTCGACCTGGAAACCTTTTTAGGACCGGTTGGCTTTTCAATGGATCGTCTCAAAGCCTCCGCTCCAACGCTGATCAATGTCTTTTTGTCGTGCGTAAGACGTGTTTCAGCAACAAAAGCCAAATAAAGTAACAGTTAAAGAGTCAAAATGAAACAAAATTTAAAGGCCGCTGCACCTGAACGTGCCGTCGTCGTCTTGGCAGGTGACAGGAACGTCTGAGATCCCACTTTTACCGAAGTCAGTCGAGAGAAGAACGCAACGCTGTTGCAGCGACACCAACCTCTCGGAGGAGCCGCCAGTATTGTTTTGTTCCCTGAAAGGATGCTGGTGTTCGGCCAAAAAGTGCTCGAAGCCCCGGAAAAAGGCAGACTTGCACGTCAGCAACCGAGCTTGTGTTTCAAAGAACCAAAACGCCAAATCAGATTTTGTCACACCGAACAGACTTCCCTTGCAAAAAGGAGAACCGTAACTTTTGTATCGAGCAACAAATCGTTCATCGATAGACTCGCTCGGTACAATGATCCAGGAGGTAATCAACAAGTGCAGAGACGGAGAGGGGCGACGAGCGAAGCGACTGAAAAGAGGAAGACGGAGTGAGGATGAGTGCTGCGAGACACGGAGGGGAGGGGGAGGAGGATGAAGAAAGGAGGAAGATGAGGGGTTTAAACACGCTTCCACACAGGACCTCCTTTAGGCCAATTTAAGTGGTCTCTTTGTCCTCCTTCATGGTTCCCTTCCCTCCTTTTCTCTCTGCCCTTTCTGTCGCCCTTTTAACAGTAACCAGAGAGGCCGAAAACAAACGCCGGGGGAGAAAAGAGGGAGAGATTGAGTTGGAGGGAGACGGAGGAGGAGAGAAGAGGGGCTTAAAGAGGGGTGGTTAGGAGATAAAAACTGTCTCCTCGCTGTAAGAGAATCCCGTCTTTTTGCTCCTCTTTTTCTTTGCCAGATAAGGAAAAGAGCAGGTTTATCTCCCGATGCTCAATTGAAGGCAGTGTGTGTGTGTGTGTGTGTGTGTGTGTGTGTGTGTGTGTGTGTGTGTGTGTGTCTTTGCATGTTTGCGTGTGTGTGTTGGAGACAGACGAGGTTCTCAGACCCCCGACGCCCATCATTCCCCTCTTCTTCTTCTTCTTCTTCTGCTCCATTTTCCAACTCAACCATCCATCCATTCACAGTATTACAAGACGAGGTCACACACACACACACACACACACACAGGAGGTCGTCCCTCAGGTAAGCGCAGTGTGTATGGGAAACAGACTGCTCCGGGTTCAGTTCGAGGTTGGACCGCCTGATGCAACACGGACAAAAGAAAAAGAGGAAGACGCGGAGGGAGATGTTGGAGTTCGCCGGGCCGCGCTCATCCCCGAGCGTTCGCGGGAGAGAATCTGAAGACGTGTGAACTTTCCTCTCTTCCATTTCCATTTTTCATTCGCTCCGTTTTCTGGCTGTGGCGTCGCTTCTTTCACTTCATTCGGTTTCCAAACTCCCGACTCTTCATTTGTTGTCTCGATGCTTTTATTATTCTTTGTGGTTTGTACTCTTTACATCTGCTACATCTATTAATCCTTAACTTCCTTGTTTTCATCTCCTACAGTTCTATGCATTCAGTTTGTGTCCGAAGGCTTTCTTGCTAATGTTCATGCTAATTTCTTTTTTTCTCTTTTATAAGTGCATTAGATCAGATCGCGTCCCAACAGGGATCAATAGTGTTATTCTGCCTTTAAAGGTTCATCCTGTTAAATCTAAATGCAAACAGAGCAACATGTTCTCACTCTGAACTCTCAAACAAAGATACTTGTGGCCTAAAGCTTCAAACTGTGTGACTTTACCTTCTCCTGAACGTGACGGTAGCAATAATACATTACATGCAACGTCCGGTAAGACTTTCAAAATAAAGTTCGCTGACAAACGTCACATTTTATATGACAAATGACGACGTTTGGACTGTTGTAACGTTGTCACACAGTCGCTTTTTGGTTAGGTTTTAGGAAAAGATCATGACTTGGGTTAAAATAAATACTTGAAACTCACTTAACTTAATATACACACTTTATATATCTTAACTTTCACACACGACATAACTTAAAAACAAATCAATCGAATGTAAACCTTGATCTCCGGAGGGATTGTGGACTGTATGGCTCGTCAGTCACCAGAATAAATGTAGCAAGAACATTTCTGCAAAACCACGTTTCTTTGTGATGCAATTTTAGATTTGTTTGCTTATGTTTTGCTTAGGTTTAGGCACAAAAAGTGCTCTGGTCGGGTTGGAAAAACGTTGCCTTTTAGCTTAAATTGCCTGTTTCGATCGGCACAAACACGGCTGATATCGGAATTTGTCAACACAAATACAGCTGGTGTCACATTTACGAATGTTCAAATGCCGTGATACCTCGCCCAAAGATGTCGCAAACTGCAGTGACCGGTTTGGCTCCTTCTCTGGCTCCACCACTATCCCAACATGACACGTATATGCCGATGACAGCCCATATTTGTAGAAATATTCCCTGCCAACTTTTCATCCTGGCGACTTGGCTCCGGATTCCAACTTGGACCGTTCTCGCAGTGATGCTAGAGGAGTGATCGTGCTTCCTTGTGCTCGTCATTGGTAAAAATCCTTTTAGCAACAGGAAATGTAAAGACGATATTTGGACTAATTTGTATCATTTGAGATTATGAAAGGAAAGATCAGAACGAATGAGGAAAGATCTCAGGTAAAGTGTCTCGGTGTGACGGATGAAAACAGCAGAAATTCATCCATCAGTTTATTCTAATTAGCGCTCAGGGATTTCTTCTCTCTTCCCCTCTCCGTCACCACCCTGCCCTCCTCTTCACCTTCCTCTCCTCCGGTCCTCTTTCTGCTGAGTGGGAAGCTCCAGGCTGACCTGGACCCCCCCTCCACAACCCCATCCGTCCCCCTTCTCCCCTTGCCCCGGTCAGAGCACCTCTCCTGGGACACGCCAGGCAGCGAGGTGGGCCTCTCTGGCGGTCTGGACCGGGGATCTGGTTAGTGAGGAGGAATGTGCGCAGTGTAAATGAACACACACACACGCACACACAGTCAAAACACATACCTGCACACACCTACACCGTCACACACAACAACCTCTCTCAGTGTGGAGGCAGACAGAGCGATGAGGACGAGTGACACAGCGTCTCTTGTCCGTCAGCGCTCCCCTCTCATCCTTTTTACCCCTCGGCTCATTCACTGCGCTCATCTCCGGGGAGGATGGAGGGATGGACTTTCACTGATAGGACACAAGTGAGAGGGTGTAGTTTACCTCACCGATGGGGGGGTGGGGGGACGAAGGGGGGACGAGGGTGAAGTGGAGGCGAAAGGAAAGAAGTGTTTAAAATGCAACACCCATATATTTTCTTTTTGGAAGATTCGATGTGGCACGCTAAAGTATTTTAAAAAGTTTTCACCAGCAAAGATTGAAAGATCTTGAAGATGCTGTCACCTTAAAGGAACAGTCCACCCAAAAATCACTATCTCCAACTCTCCACAAAACATGTTTGACACTTCGAGAACCCAAATTTGATTTCATTTACACCCTCGATGTGCGGTCGAGGTCATGCAGCCACTTCAGTGCACGCTAACGCTTTTAGCTTAACTTTAGCTTTAAAAAAGGTTTAAGAAAGACGATACAAGACTGTTACTTTCCATCTGATCACTTGATTAGAGCAGTTGTTTGTGTGTGTGTGTGTGTGTGTGTGTGTGTGTGTGTGTGTGTGTGTGGCCTCGTAATCCGGTATGCGAGTGACTCAGTTCTCTCATTAGTCGGTCTACAACCTTCTGCCATTTCCTCAAATTAACCCTGTAAAAATACTCTGTGTGTGTGTGTGTGTGTGTGTGTGTGTCAGTCACGCCCCGCTTGATCGATTGCCAACCTTTCAGTGCAAACATTCTGGTAAAAGTCACTGTTTGTGTGCGCAGACACCTGTTCCACATGCTTTTTTCTTTCTTCAGGAGTGTGTATGTAACTCACTGAGGAGGCTGTCTGAGCTCAACGGTGAAGAAAAACAAAGTGAAAGGAGAATTTGTAGAAAGTCGAGGGATGTTATGTGTCTTGTTCGGGGGTTTCAGAGGCTCTGTAGCGAACATTATTAGCCTCTGGGCCAATGTTTTCTTTCTATTCTGGTATATTTATCTATTCTTGGATGACGCAAATGAAAAATCGGGGCTTTAAAGGTCCTAAGAATTTATTTTTGAGTCTCATTCCCAACTCCCCCAACTGAAGCCCATCACAAAGACCGTCACCGACCAAACTTTGGTGGCCTTGTGGACACAGGAAAGTACGAAGGTGTACTGAAAGTTCCCTTCATAAATCAGCCTTTTCTGACATGATCTTCATCAAGTTCAAACACAGAACACGCCGCAATGATCTACAAGACTCACTCAGAGTTGCATTTACATTTTATATTGACATTTTTAGGAGACAGTACAGTCAGTAAATCATGCAAACATTCATATACTGATGGCGTTGGCTGCCATGCAAGGTGCCGACCGGCACATCAGGAGCAGGTTTGGGGTTCAGTATCTTGTCCGAGGACACCTCGGCATGCAGACCAGGGGAATGGAACCAGCCACCTTCCGATAACGACAGCCACCCTCGTCGCAGAGTCAGATGATATATCCCAGATTATGGTACACTGGTGAACAGCATGCAACGCCAACTAACAGACATTTACGGACAAAGAAAGACAAAGCGGGTGTTTCCAGTGAAACACCACGGCGACGTTAAACTCAAATATTGTACAAAAATGTACAAAAAATAAATATTTGTTCTAAAAGTGAAAGTGATTTGTTAAAAATGCTACAAATTGGTGATTAGTACAAAAGTCATTAAAAAAAATAAAATCTGTTTCCTGCCGTTGGAAATAAATTTGTTAGTTCAATCAATCAATCAAATTGTTAGTTACTGCGAGGAATCATTAACATTAAAATATGATGGCTGGGTGTCCAACTCCCTGTGCTACTGGGTGAACCGGAGCAACCCGGTGAAAACCCGTACTGAAACCCAAAGAAAATTGTCAGTCAATGCTAAGAGATATCCTCCCTCCAAGGACGGCCAGGCGTCCTACTGTTCAACTGTTTAAATCTCCAGATTCGTGCATTTTTTTCCAGTAAAATACTTGTGGGTGAACCGGAACGACCCGGTGAAAACCCGTACAGAACCCAGATTAAATCGTCAGTCAGTTCAAAGAGATATCCTCCCTCCAAGGACGGCCAGGCGTCCTACTGCTCAACTGTTTAAATCTCAAGATTTGTGCATTTTTTTTCAAGTAAAATACTTGTGGGTGAACCGGAGTGGCCCGGTGAAAACCCGTACAGAATCAGATTAAATCTTCAGTCAGTTCAAAGAGATATCCTCCCTCCAAGGACGGCTGGACGTCCTAATGCTCAACTGTTTAAATCTCAAGATTCGTGCATTTTTTTCCAGTAAAATACTTGTGGGTGAACCGGAACGACCCGGTGAAAACCCGTACAGAACCCAGATTAAATCGTCAGTCAGTTCAAAGAGATATCCTCCCTCCAAGGATGGCTGGGCATCCTCAGTGTCCGACGGTTTAATTCTCCAGATTTGTGCATTTTTTTTCAAGTAAAATACTTGTGGGTGAACCGGAGTGGCCCGGTGAAAACCCGTACAGAATCAGATTAAATCGTCAGTCAGTTCAAAGAGATATCCTCCCTCCAAGGACGGCTGGACGTCCTACTGCTCAACTGTTTAAATCTCAAGATTCGTGCATTTTTTTCCAGTAAAATACTTGTGGGTGAACCGGAACGACCCGGTGAAAACCCTTACAGAACCCAGATTAAATCGTCAGTCAGTTCAAAGAGATATACTCCCTCCAAGGATGGCTGGGCATCCTCAGTGTCCGACGGTTTAATTCTCCAGATTCGTGCATTTTTTTTCAAGTAAAATACTTGTGGGTGAACCGGAGCGGCCCGGTGAAAACCCGTACAGAACCCAGAGAAAATCGTCAGTCAGTTCGAAGGGATATCCTCCCTCCATGGACGGCTGGGCATCCTCAGTGTCCGACAATTTAAATCTCCAGATTCATGTATTTTTTTTCAAGATTTTTCCAAGTGTGGGTGAACTGGAGAAAGGAGCACGGAGCACGACTCCATTGGCACGTCAAAGAATCAGTTGCTCTTTTTCTTTCTGAACAACCGAGTGAATCTTTTCCACAATGATATCTTTGGTGCTATCTTTGCTGCCGCGATCCTGTTTTGCTCTCGTAAAATTTTAAGCCTTGTTTGTTCGATCTCAAACATTTTAGCTGCCTTCTCTTCTGCAGCGATCCTGCTTTCCTCTTTTGAAATTTTAAGCCTTATTTGTTTGATCTCCGAAATTTTAGCTGCCTTCTCTTTTTCGAGGTCCGATACTGCCTTGCAGAAAGATTTCTTCTGTTCTAACCTTCTAAACAGGAGCTTCTTCTCTGATTCCCAAGCCTCGATTTCCTTGCGACTGTCCAGACACTTCTGTAAGTGACTGATTTGTTTTTCAAGATCCACCTTCAGCGTGATATTTGATCTAAGGATGGCATTCAGTTCCTGACATTTGTCTTCCATCGTTTGAATTTCCACTAAGTCCTTCTCATGTTGTTCCCAAAAGGAACTAACTGTGGCTGGCAGCGTGGCGACACATTCATTCGTCCTCTCAAGCTCCAGTTCAAGCTCATGCGTTTCTTGGGACAACAGGGTTATTCGTTCGAGACGGGACCCTCTCTCTTCTCTCCAGGATTCCATCTGTCTGTCCCTTTCAGCCTCCAGATCGTTGAAGGTTTCTCTTAGCACTTCTGTCTGCTCTGTCGAAGACATTCTCGAGTGTGTATCACTTTCTCGGTCCAAGTCTCTATAATGAGCAAGGCTGTCCTCCTGGCAGGTGCTAGCTCGGATGGGCACCTGGGCATTTTCCCACAGTTCCCAGGACTGACTTTGTATGTCCTTTAGCCCATCCACATCGTCAAAAGATTCCATTACCGCTTCTAAATCTTTTTTCAATGACTTTCTCAATAATTTCAATGACTCTTTAAATTCTAAAACCAGGCTCTCTGTGTCACTTTCTTGGTCCAAGTCAGTATATTGTTGTGAGAGGTTCTCCTCCCGGATGGTTTGGGTCTGGCTGGTGCTAGCTCGGCTGGGCACCCGGCTGTTTTCGCAGAGGTCCTCCAAGGACTCAGTTTCTCTCTGCACCTGCTTCTCCACAACATAGGGGGATTTTTTTTGCACTTTGAGCTTCTCTTTCAGTGGCCTTCTCCTTGAGTTCAGTGACTCCTTGATTTCTGAACTTGTGCTCGGTGCATCACTTTCTTGGTCCAAGTCAGTATATTGTTGGGAGAGGTTCCCCTCCTGGATGGTTTGGGTCTGGCTGGTGCTAGCTCGGCTGGGCACCCGGCTGTTTTCGCAGAGGTCCTCCAAGGACTCAGTTTCTCTCTGCACCTGCTTCTCCACAACATAGGGGGATTTTTTTTGCACTTTGAGCTTCTTTTTCAGTGGCATTCTCCTTGAGTTCAGTGACTCCTTGATTTCTGAACTTGTGCTCGGTGCATCACTTTCTTGGTCCAAGTCAGTATGTTGTTGTGAGAGGTTCTCCTCCTCTCTGGTTTGGGTCTGGTTGGTGCTAGCTCGGCTTGGCACCCGGTAGTTTTCCTGGAGATCTTCCCAGAACTCAGTTCCTATGCCATTCAGCCCATTAACACCGTACAAGTATTCCATTAGCACCTCTAGCTTCTCTGGAGATAACATTCTCCCTGAGTTCAGAGACTCTCTTTCTGAATCCAGGCCCTGTGTAACACTTTCTTGGTCCAAGTCAGTATATTGTTGTGAGAGGTTCTCCTCCTGGATGGTTTGGGTCTGGCTGGTGCTAGCTTGGCTGGGCACCTGGTTGTTTTCCCGGAGGTCCTCCAAGGATTCACTTTCTCTATGCACTTGCGCCTCCACAACAAAGTGGGTTTTTTTTGGCACTTTGAGCTTCTTTTTCAGAGATATTCCCCTTGAGTTCAGTAACTCCTTGGTTTCTGAATCCAGGCTCTCTGTGTCACTGTCTTCGTCCGAGTCAACATATTGTTGTGGGAGGTTTTCCTTCTGGATGGTTTGGGTCTGGCTGGTGCTAGCTCGACTGGCCACCCGGTTATTTTCCTGGAGGTCTTCCCAGAACTCAGTTCCTATGCCATTCAGCCCATCAATACCATACAAGTATTCCATTACCGCCTCTAGCTTCTCTGACATTCTTCTTGAGTTCGGTGACTCAGTCATTTCTGAATCCAGGCCCTGTGCATCACTTTCTTGGTCCGAGTCAACATATTGTTGTGAGAGGCTCTCCTCCTGGATGGTTTGGGTCCGGCTGGTGGTAGCTTGGCAGGGCACCTGGTTGTTTTCCCAGAGGTCTTCCCGGGACTCTCTTTGTACGCCCTTAAACCCATCGATACCGTTCAAGGATCCCATTATCAATTTGAGCTTCTCTTTCAGTGATATTCCCCTTGAGTTCAGAAACTCCTTGGTTTCTGAATCCAGGCTCTCTGTGTCACTGTCTTGGTCCGAGTCAACATATTGTCGTGAGAGGTTCTCCCCCCGGATCGTTCGGGTCTGGCTGGTGCTAGCTTGGCAGGGCACCTGGTTGTTCTCACGGAGGTCTTCCCGAGACTCTCTTTGTATGTTCTCAAGCTCATCTATGCCATTCAAGGATCCCATTATCAATTTGAGCTTCTCTTTCAGAGATATTCCCCTTGAGTTCAGTAACTCCTTGGTTTCTGAATCCAGGCTCTCTGTGTCACTGTCTTCGTCCGAGTCATCATATTGTTGTGGGAGGTTTTCCTCCTGGATGGTTTGGGTCTGGCTGGTGCTAGCTCGACTGGCCACCCGGTTATTTTCCTGGAGGTCTTCCCAGAACTCAGTTCCTATGCCATTCAACCCATCTATACCGTACAAGTATTCCATTACCACCTCCAGCTTCTCTGTAGATGACCTTCGCCTTGAGTTCAGTGACTCAGTCATTTCTGAATCCAGCCTCTCTGTGTCCCTTTCTTGGTCCGAATCAACATATCCATCCAGAAGATTCTCCTCCTGGATGGTTTGGGTCAGACTGGTGCGAGCTCGGCTGGGAAACTGGTTGTTTCCCCGGAGGTCTCCCCGAGACTTAGTTCCTATGCCATTCAGCCCATCCAGATTGTCAAAGGATTCCATTACCGCTTCAAAATCCCTCTTCAGTGACGCTCTCATTAATTTCAATGACTCCTTCAGTTCTAAACCCAAGTTCGGTGTATCACTTTCATGGTCCGAGTCACTATATTGTTGTGAGAGGCTGTCCTCCGAGCTGGTTTCACCCTGGCTGGTGCTAGAAATCTGCTCCATCATGTCTGTGTGTCTCACTCAGTGAAGAAGGTTCAGAGCAAATGACTGTCAGTGAAATGTAAAGCTGCTGTTGACCCTCACAGAGCTCTGATCTGTGATGTCACAGCCTCAAAGAGCTTTGATGTTTTAGAATGTTGCTGGACATTCAGCAACATTCCATCATGAATTATGTAATGAGCGATGCTGCCATGTCAGCAACATTCTAAAACATCAAAGCCTTTGGACCGTTTAAAAAACAACATTCCGAAGGAACATTCTTTTTATACCAATTTCCTAAAAACACGAAATTAATATAAAATTCAACGACCCACTTTCTCAGTTTAAGTTTCTAAGAGGTTTTTGAGCCTAAGCCTAACCAGCAACATCAAAGAAGTACCACTTATCTGTGGTTTTGCAGATATAGTTGTGCTTTAGCTTCACAAGTTGATTTTTGACATGTCAAGGTGATTGTACATGAAAGCAGAATGAAAGTCCCATAAGGATGAATGGGGAAATTCACATCCAGACTCTTCATCTCACTCCGCCCAGGTCTTATCCCACAATCTCCTCCTTCCCTCTCTATTACAGTAACGCTTGTCCGTGCCATCAGCCGGCTGTAATGCCCCGTCATTACACTCGGACTCTGTGTAAACCTTATCAGGCTGTAACCCTGTAACATGGCTCCACTACAGCTCTGTCTGTCTGGACTGAGAGTCTCATCCATTCAGACTCTCCACTTGAGGGATTTTGAACTGTTAGAGGTCAGAGTCCAGTCTAACTCTTATGTGGTCTGCAGTGTGTGCTATAACGAGTACATCTCCAACCAGCTACATCACATGCACACACATCACAGTCCACTGCAGAGTTTCTTTCTCTGGACTCTGGCCCTCCGGCTCCCTCTAGTGGACAAGCCGGGACCAAAGGTGAGCTGCAGCTCCAGGTGTTGAACTGATCTGTGCACAGATGATCGATCACTAGAGCGTCATCAGGTCTGAAAAGGTGTTTTTTGTTTGATTCTCGAGCACTTGGTTGAAATAATGAGCGTTGATGTTTGCAGCGCAGACAGAAGGAGCAGTGAGAGTGTGTGTGTGTGTGTGTGTTGTTACGTTTGTGTATGAGCCTAATAGTATGTTATTAACATAATTCACAGTGATTAGAGCAGAGCTGTAAACATTAGAGGGGAAGGACAAGCCAACTACTGTACAGACACACACACACACACACACACACACACACACACACACAAAAGCCTCCAGTCTTATAAAACAAACACGCAACAGTACGGTATTTAAGAGACTGATTCATCACGAGGTGTGTGTGTGTGTGTGTGTGTGTGGGTGTGTGTGTGTGTGTGTGTGTGTTTCGGTGTTTTATAGTCCCCATCTTGTAGCAGACCAACATTGTGCTCAGCGCTCGCAAGGCATTTTAATGTTCACGTATTAAAACAGGCAGCAGTAAAAACACACAGCAGCGATGGTAGAGAGTGCACACAAACACACACACACACACACTCAACAAATAATTACATTATAACAATATACAGTGCATTAAAGGGGTATAATGTAGAGAATGTAGGCGGCGGAAACATAAAATGATGCACTTGACGTGAAGAGAAGAACGAAGTCTAGCTCGACAGGTGTAAAGATTTAATCTAGAGGTCGTCGACTGGACACAAAGGCCGATTTCGACATATGTACTCCTATAATCACGACTTTGTAATCACATAGCAAGGGCGAATATTTCACCTCACTGTAAGGGGGGGCAAGAGATATTTCAGACAGGAAAGGTGCCGCCACAACAACGGTTATACTAAATGTGCTAATAACTTCAGGATTGTACCAGCGTGTTAATTTGCCAAACTTTTGGCCACTGGACGCAAAATCAAACACAGTCGTTACTGTCAATTTGCAATTTGTTATTAAGGTGAGGTGAATTTTTAAAAAGTCAGACACATCTGCCGGCCCAGTCACGAGGATAAAGTTTTACTAGTTATATTTTCTGCACATTCTGTGGTGGACTGAATGGTGGATGTTTCTGAAGAGGGACCTCTGTAAAGGTGACACCACTGGATATTATCAAGGACACACTGGGACACTGTCCAGTCACGTGAAAGATATTTTTGTTTGAGAAATCGGGCTGATCTTCAGTGGCAACAAAACATGAAGCAATGTCGAGTTGTATGGCTTTGCAGGACAACCAGAGCACTAAGAAAACACAACTAACGAGCTGGGAAACGCTAAAATACGTGACAGTAACTTGGTTTCGTAACTACAAGCAATCACCTTCACAAAGATGTAGCTAATTGACCCGCTGTTATTAGATTTAATATTGCTACTATTAGAAAAATACGGGCGCGATCAAATCTCACATTGTGCTTGAAAATCCCCAGATTCCAGCTTTAATACACGACAAAGTCTTTTTATAACGTCCTCTTCAGCAAATCCTCCCATCTGGTGTCACAGCGGGTTACAACAAACCATTAAATCTATATGGATATACTTTTTAACCATATGGTTCAGGAGAGACGGCAGGAAGGTGTGTTAATGAAATATGGAAGAAGACATGAACAAACTCGTTAAGACCGACCCTGGTGCTCCTCACACATTGAAACCAGCTGGTACCCACTATATGCCCATAGTTACCTGGATGTTCAGGGGCCCATAGCTGGAGGCTAAGAGCCTGGTATGTGTGCAGACATGGTATGTGTGTACCCCCACTGTGTCTGTGCATTTATGTGAAGGTGCATGTTTGAGCTCCAGGGGTAGAGGGGGTCTGGCGGGGAGCTGAGGCCCAGACGGGAGGCCGGTCCGCCAGCCGCAGCCGCTCTGCAGCCCTGCCGATGTCCTCCACACCTCCAGGCTGTCAGAGAGGTCCTGCGGCGCTGCTGTTTACCAAAGCGAGGCAGAAACACAGAAGCAGCTGCTGCAGAAGTTCTCAACAACTGTCAAATCGAATGTAACCCTCCATCAAAACATGGCACATGCGAATATTAAAAGCAGAGTTTTCAGACAGATGTGGCTTGTAATGTTCGTGCTTTGGATGATTTTTTAAGAAAGGTCACCGAGGCCGAGTCGCCCATTATTTTGGCTACCATGGCTCGACGAGGATCTTCTGGTGATGTATCCTGGAGGGAGGGCAGACTGTCGGGGTTTGGTGCTGTGGTTTATGAGAAACAGCGTCTGAGGTGGCGTTGGCGAGGAAATCTGATCCTGTTTGCGAGGGCGAGAAACACGATTGACAAGTCAGCAGAAGTTTTCTCCAGCGCTCAGCGAGATGGGAAATTCGGCCCACATGTGGACGCTGAACGAGCTCGCCTTAGTTGGCAGAGTCGGGGAACATTGGTCGCAGCCGTCGGCTAATCAGATTTCTGTGCTTATTTCCTCCCAACCAATGGGACTGACAGCAGAGTCTCACCAGCTTCAATCCCAATCTGTCTCCGTCTGCAAAGTGGCCTGATCTAATATTTCACCAATTTATCAATAAATCAAAACATTGAAGAAGGAATGGGACCTTTCACTGCAGCGCAGCATGCTTAAATAACTAACACAGGGTTTGTTTTTTTCCATACTTGGCAGTTTCGTACCTCTTCGGTTGTTGATTTCCTGGCAAATTGTTCACAAGTGTTTGATTGCCTTTGAGCCACGTTACTTTCATGGCTCTCAGCTGGTCCACTATTCTGGTCCAGACTAATAGCTACCAGACAATATTTCACTCTGATGATTTCGGTTTCCATCTAGCTGACAGGTCAAGTGTACAAAATTGATCATCTCACTACAATCAAATGTTCTGCTCGGAAGCCTTTGGGTCCTGGTCTTCATACGGCTGCCAGTTGATACGCATCACTCACCCAAACAGACCAAAAACTCCCAGTCATGGCAACAGCCTTGCCACATCAGAACACTACTCAGAAATGGTCACCTGGTCTCTAAATTCCCCAGATCCCAATCGGATCGAGCATCTGTGGGACGTCCTGATCAAGTCAGATCCTTGGAGGCTCCAACGTGGATCAGATTTGGCCCTGACCCGTCAAAGCATGGAAACAGGACCTCTGGTGGTCTTGTGTGTTGTCTGGCACCAAGCCAGCAGATTTTTTTTACTCTTGTGGGTTTTTTAGGTGGGGCCTCCAGGGATTGGATTTGTTCCCATGCTCAACTGGATGGGTATCCGGGGGAAATTTGGAAGCCAAGTCGATGCCTTGAGCTTTTGGTCACGTTCTCTGGACCAGTCCTGAGCAGTTTTTGTGTTGTGGCAGGGTGCACTGTCCAGCTGGGGAGCACCATTGTCATGAAGGGTTGAACCTGACCTGAAACAGTGTTTGGGTCATTGTGTCAAGTTGTGTCCTCATGAATGTCTGGACCCAATGTTATCTTTGAACTCCTTGAAGAATGAAAATGAATGTAACATTGTGAATATTACATCCAATTACCAGGAATTAATGTTGGAAATTTAGGGTACATCACGGATATTTTGTGTTTTTGTATTTCTTTGGGTTCAATTTTTCAATTTTATGCCATGACAACACTGTGGTTATGTTCTGGTTAGGTTTAGACACAATAACGACATGGTTATGGCTTAAAATACCTGGTTCTGTCACCACAAACAAAGCTTCAAATCATCCCGATGTCTGCTTGAAAATATCCGGTGGTTTCACGTTTACAAACATGCTGAAACATAGTCTTGAGCAGTGGTCTCTGGCTTCTCGCCGAGCTGTGAAATACCTGTCTTTGTCACCACAATCACAGTTGAAAATGTTCTGGTATTTTGGCTAAAAATATCAGATGCTAATTGGTCCAAAGTTGCTTTAAAACTGTCCAGTAGTTTCACATGCACAGCCGCTGGAACATAGTCTCAAACAGTGGTCTCTGGCTTGGCAGCTGCATGATACGTGTCACACACAAATTCGAACTTATTTGAGGTTTACTGAAACACTGAAAGCCAACATTTTATTCCTGGGGACTGGTGCTGTGAACAATTTGTCACCTTCATTGTTTTATCTGACTTCACATCACATGTTACTGCCGAGAGGAGAACTGAGAAGTGTCCTTGGCAGAGCTTTCTTGGACACTCGGAGGTTTTAGAGTTGTCAAAGCAACATTTTGCATTCATTAACTGTTCTGAGAGACAATGAAAGCCAGAGGACAGACTCCGGTTTTTAATTCAAAATATCAAAATATAGCTCTTGTGCTGCTCTTGTGCTGTTCTTTGGCTTTTGATTCTGAAAATATGGGGTGTCAGATGATCATTGAACACCCACGGGTTAAGTTTATAACGTGGGCCTTGCTTACGTCTGCATTATCTCGGCAAAAATAATCACCCAATTAAACTGCGAAGTCCCGTTCCTCAGGAAAGTTTCATGTGTCTACGAGCTGATTTTTTAAATAAATAGACACATTAGCAGACGTGTGGTTTTAACAGGAGATTCAAATATATATAAAGTGAAGTTAATAGTTATTTAAATCTCTCAATAACATATCTAATCCCTTAAAACCGTCATCTGAGAAGCACAAATTGCAAGGTTGGACTTTCTACTTAATCTCTACCATCTGCAAAGCCTGGAAAAACAATGTCCAGAGTGTGCCGTACATTTATGTTATATGATACGCTATCAGCAGCGCGAGTTATGAAATCAGCGAGAAGCTTTTAGATCCACAAACTGACTTTGTCGTCTGCGTGACACCTGAGCTCGCCTCAGGCTTTAAAACGTCTCTTGGACCGTCACCAATCTTGTGTTCTTCATGCGTCGCCCCTTTTGAAATCCAGTATGTTCGCGGTCCTGTTTGTCATAAGCAAAGTGGATTCGGATGCATGGCGGGGAAAGGAGAGAGAGCGCCGCGGGACACGACGCTGACGTCCAATGAGGCGGCTCGGATGGATGAAGAGCGCGGATCGGGCTCTGATGTGGATGAACGCATGTGGAACGCTGCAAAGTCTCCATGCGTAAACAAACAGATATGTTAGCAATAATCTGCGGGATTCGACATCAAAACGCTGGACTCGACGGCTCTGAGTCCCCAATCAGATGTGTGTGTGTGTGTGTGTGTGTGTGTGTGTGTGTGTGTTTCTCAGAGATGTGTGAATCCATACTGTGTCGACGTGTGTGTGTGCATGTGTGTGTGCGTGTGTGTGTGCATGTGTGTGTGTGTGTGTGTGTGTGTGTGTGTGTGTGTGTGTGTGTGTGTGTGTGAGAGAGAGTGTGTGTGTGCGTGTGATGCAGACCAGATTGTGATTTTCTCCAGCAGCGAATTGGCGAGTTTGTTAAAACAACGTTTTCTATCTCACATCCAAGACCACAGCGACCAGCCAAGTGCATTCGACCTCGGCACACACCAACACACACACACACACACAGACACACACGCAGACACACGGGGGAGTTGTGTAACGGAGAGTGAGCAGGAGTGCATCTCTGTTTCCAGATGCAGGGGTGGGAAAAAAAAAAGTGGAGGCAGAGAAGAAGAAACAGAGACAACTCTCCTGAAGAGAGAGTGCAGTGAAAGTGACGGTTCCGTCGAGTTCTGTTCGGTTTAACATCACCACACGTCGCCCTCGTGTTTCATTTGCTCACTCTCAGACACAAACGCGGAATTTTCCATCCAAACTCATTAGAAATACAAAATTGTAATCAGTTAAGAAGAGCTGAAGAGATTAATTTTACCTATAGAACTCGGAAATTAGACGAAAATGGGTCATTTTGTATTTTGCGTTAACATCTTATCTCTCCGCTCCTCTTTTGTTTTGAGAAAACAAATGAAAGTGAGGAAGAGGAGGAGGAGGATTCTGACAGCAGTTTGCTTCCCTGCTCACGTCCAGTCGTCCTGCCCAGACACCGACGGGTGGCTTTCATACCTACTAATAAACTTCTTTCCATCACACTCACACACACACGCACACACACGCACATCAGGAACATAATGTTGGCTTGTTTCAAGTCGAGACCATAAAACTCAAACACACTCACCAAAACACACACTTTAAGGCGGCTGCGTTGAGGCTCGGCCAACCTTGTTCTTTGGCGAGCGGCGGGGAACCCTTCTGTGTGTGTGTGTGTGTGTGTGTGTGTGTGTGTGTGTGTGTGTGTGATTGATACCCCTACAGTCTCTGCGATATATCCCCGAGATCAGTTGCCCCGCCAACAGTGGTCAACAAACATGGCGACTGGCATTATCCTCTCAGTCTTGTGTCTCCTCGTCGGCAGCGGTCGCATCGATAAAGTTTCTCCTGCAGCTTGAAAAAGGTGCAAACGTCAGCACCTTTCAGTCTCTCTC
>CAEMYA010000035.1:367286-394786 GCA_903131615.1 Diplodus sargus
AAAAAAAGCAACAAAAAACCCCCAAAAAACGAGTTTAAATCGGGACTTGAACTGGTGACCCCGGGCGTCTGACCATGTGGAAAACAGTTTACGGGTTTGAATCCCAGCAGCTAAACAGAGGCCCATATGGATCCAGTTGTCCATCAAAGGCCAGAGAGGGAAAAATAAACACTTTTTATATGATTTCTCTCTCGGAGACTCCAAAACACTCAGCTGGATCCGACTCGCTTTTTACATGTGTTTGTGTGATTCTATGTGTAAATGTGTGTGTGTGTGTGTGTGTGTGTGTCCTTCCTGAGCATCGATCCCGACTGATGTGGCCCGTCCTGCGCTGTTTATTTACCGCCTGCAATTACACAGAAAAGAAAAGCAGAAACAGAAAGATGAAGGAGTGACGGAGAGAAAGAGAAAGAGAGAGAGAGTAAATGAAAAACAGGAGACAGAGGAGCAGATTATTCGGGGTTTCCTGTTTGAGGTCGGGGACAGATGGGAGATAGAGTCTGTAAATCTGATTCCGGAGGTCGCAGCGTGTTACTGTTAGACGTGTTTTGGTGGGAAACGGTCGCTGGGATTCATCAAGGAATTATATTTGATGTGAATGTGAAAGGGAGTTGTAGGAGATGGGTGCAAAACAGCAAAGGGAGCCAGTAAAAAGTCCATTTTATGTGCGGATGTGAGAGAAAAATGAGTTTATAGGAGGTCGTGGTGGACGATGTGGGTCAAACACAGCATTCTTTCTTTGTTTTGGACCGAACTACAAGTGTAAAGATGTTCAGTTCAAGTCCAAAACGATCGATCAGTGTTGGACTAATGGTGATTCAAACGCCATAAATGCTATCGACCACGTCCTCAAACGTAAATGACTGAACGGAAGGATTGACGATGACCATCAGATGGTACAATTGACAGGCGGAGTCGTAACACTTCAACTGAAACCTCCAGATGTCTCAATCGATAGTTGGAAAAACAACTTCTCAGACATGTTTCACACTTTTCCACCAACACAGGGTTAGCTTTTACTTGCAAGAACAAAATATCATTCTTTCTTTGTTTTGGACCAAACTACAGGTGTAAAGATGTTCAGTTCAAGTTCAAAATGATCGATCAGTGTTGGACTAACGGTGCCTCAAACGCTATAAATACTATTAACCACGTCCTCGAACCCAAACGACTGAACGGAAGGATTGACGATGACTGCCGAAAACGACATAAATGACCATCAGATGGTACAAAAGATACGTAGAGTCGTAATACTTCGACTGAAACCCTCCAGATATCTAAGGGTTAGCTTTTACTTGCAAGAACAAAATATCATTCTCTCTTTGTTTTGGACCAAACTACAGGTGTAAAGATGTTCAGTTGAAGTCCAAAACGATCGATCAGTGTTGGACTGATGGTGCCTCAAACGCTATAAATGCTCTCAACCACGTACTCGAACCCAAACGACTGAACGGAAGGATTGACGATGACCATCAGATGGTACAAATGACAGGTGGAGTCGTTATACTTCAACTGGAACCTCCAGATGTCTCAATCGATAGTTGGAAAAACAACTCCACAGACTTGTTTCGCCCTCCAAATCGTCTCTGTTGAGTGAAATCTGCCAAACCATCTGGCCACAGCAGCGGTCGACACCCACTCGCCTGAAGCGTCCTCTTCAATGTGGTTGCAGAAGCGAAATCTTCAGCTAAACAGTCGTCATATCGTGTGTCGTCAATCCAGAAGGGGTTGCGTGTTTCATGCTTGCAACACGTTGTGAACAGGTGCAAGTCGGGTTTTAAGCAACACCATCTTTGACGGAGTGAATCATTCCAGGGCACTGAGAGGCCGGAGCGAGCAGACGGAGGTCACAGATGTTAGAGATGTTTTTTGGGATAAGTTGAGCACCGTGACCCCGCCTGAAGGATTCTTTAAGTATTGTCCTTTATGAAAAGTGGACCTATATCCCCCCTCGTCCTCCCCACCAAACCAAACAAGCATCCAGCCATCACAAACACCGAATGCAGGAAATTTAAAAAAGACGAGGGCAAAAGGACAGCAGGGACCGTGTGTGTACAAATACAGGAAATACCAGCTTTCTCCTACAAGTGCTCCTCATGCATTAAACATGTCACGGCCGCAACTGTCTTGTGAGCTTTTCCTTTGCATGACAACGAGTGGACGCTCACACACACACACAAATATACACACCGTCGACGGAGGCAACGAGCTCTGTCACGTAAGAACAAGCCGCAGAACAAAACTGAGGCAGAGCAACAGAATCGCAATGACAGCCGTGCGACAGGAACAAACCTCAGGCTGGATCTGAAACACACCGCGGCCGCGGCCATCGGAAAAACTTTTAAACAGGCTTCTTAACTATCTGAGGAATCGAGCGAATCTGGCGTCAGTTGATCTATGAGGAAAGCAGCATTCATCACGGTAGATTTAGTGTTTTAGGGTTTGTAGCTGAGCCCGACCTTTGACCTCTACAAAGGGAAGGACACTTTTTTTTCCAGGATATGGATCGAGAAAACCCAAGATTGTTCTGGTGGTGCTGAGCAAGGCTTCTCTCATGCTACAGGATAGTTAGCATCGGCCTTTTACAGATGATATGAAACCGTGTCCGGAAAGTAAATGTGCAGTAAAATAAGAGCAATGTCGGACGAAGCATTCAGATTCTTTACTTGAGTCGTACCAACATCCTACTCAAGTCGTCCGAGAGTGAAGAAACATCATCAGCTTCATGTATCAAAAGAAAAAGCGGTGGTTTTCATACATTTTACTGTTGCAGCTGCTTGAACTTGAGCTACTTTTATCTGCTTTGTGTACAGTTAGCTTAGCTCAAAGGTTTCCAATCTAGAAGTCAGGCCCCTCCAAAGGGTCACCAGATGGATCTGAGGGCTCTTGAAATGATTGATGTGTTTTAGTGATATAGTTGATGGTTTTACTTTTCGTTAATTAAAGCATCATTATCAAGGAGTTGTTTATTTTTCGCCTCAAGGCTTCAGCCGGTCGACAAACGCAGAAGACAACGTCGCGAAATGACGAGTTGCGAGTTGACAACTTTGCTAACAGCCAAACTTCAAGCTAGTACATCATCACAAGCTGCGTAGCTAATAATACTGACTATTCAACAGCAACAAGTCCAACGAACAAGATTTACTCTCCAAGATTTGGTCTAAATTTCTCCTTAGCTTCCTCCATCAACGTCCTCATCCTCTCTTCATGATATCTGTACTGAGAAAACCAAGCTAGCTTCTTCTTCAGACCCATCGTTGGTGTTTGTTGTTGTTCGTTTAGTGTTATAATACTGAAGAGCGTTGAGATCGTACTCACTCAACCCAAGTTACAAAGTGCAGGGACGGGTGTTTGGGGTGCGCCGTTATCCCTGTTACCCTTCAGTGCACCATCAAAATGATTTTAAAACTGTTTTCTGTTCAAGGAAACATGGCAGGGAGCCCAACGACAGAAACCACGGGTTTAGTCTTTAACAATGCATTGTATTTTTTAATCTTACATGTTTTTTCCTCTTAATTGTGCTCGAGTAGAAGCATAAAATAGTCTAAGAAAAGAACAAGTTTCCTTCACTTTACTTCTGAGAACTTCTTTACGTCTGAGAAAGTTTCTATCAGTGAGAAGAAGGCAGCTGATTGATTGTACAACCCAAGAATTTCTTTATTTGCACTTAAACCACCTCTTTTTAATGAGGTTTTTCACTTTTAAAGTTTTTACGGTGATTATTATTTTAAAAGCAAAATAAATCAGATATTTGAGATGTGAGGTGTTTCTGTGCGTCAAAATGAACGAAAATTAAATAAATGACTTCATCACGTCACGGTAATAAACATGACCGGGCAGACCGAGGTCACAGATCCTTAAAACAACTCGACCGAATGACGTGTGAAAACAGTTTTCTGGCTACCAGCGTGGAAATATAAACTCATTACGAGATGATTTTCGAAGTCATTTAAAGTTTTCTCGACTGTTTTGGGGTTAGCGGAGGAGGACGTGGTGCGTTTGCTCCTCAGATCTTTTCCGTCGCGAGCCTCGTCGCACGTCTTTGGCCCGCGCCGTCCTCGCTGCGTTCCCTCTCTCTAATGATAAACAAAAACGCCATAAAACTAATCCTCATGGAACGCAGCGACATCAAAAATGGGCCTAAACAAGCACCGCTGTGTTCTGCCCCGGCTTTGGAATTCTATCCACATGTTCCCATTTGATCCCTGTTATTGCACTCGCTGAAACACAAATCCCAGCGACATTCCCACAACCACATGACTGGGACTGCCTCGGGGTCAGAGAGAGACGCTGTTTGCCAGTTTGCATACATGCATTAGTGTTTCGCCCGTGTGTGTTTCTGTGTGTGTGTGTTTGTTCTGTTTGGTTTGGTCAGCCGCTGTGACACACTCGCAGCTCGTCAGTGCGCACCCTCCTGGTCGAGGGGGGAGCCCTGTGGACGAGCAGCGGCGGGCCCTCTGGATGAGATGGGCCTAATGGATGAGGTGGTGTGTACTTCAAGTCTTGCTCTGCACTGGAGTCCGTCTGACAGCACAGATTTAACTCTTCCAGACTAGAAGAGGGTGTGGTTGACATCATCCAGTTAACTTATGGTCCAAACTGTAAGATAGTTGATTGCAGAGTTTCGTTTGCAACTCGTCTACTATAGTCTGGGTTGGCGGAGGGCTCAACCGACCAACCCAAAGTGTCTTGAAGAGTTGAAAGTGAGACTCAGATTGAGACCACAGACCACTTTGAAATCCCAAAAGTTTAAGCGTAGTCTCTGAGCTCTCCTACCGTCTGTAAACGCATCAGAGCAGAATCTGATGCGAAATCTTTTGGGTTCAACTCAAGTCTAGAGTCAAGACGAAACAACATTTAACGCAAATGTTGCAACAAGGTGGGCATCCACGTGTTCATGCATTCACTCACAAACTCGTGACCTCAATGGAAAAGTTCAGCCTCGTACATAAAAGGCATGTTTGCTTTGAGTTCGGCAAAGACTCCAGTGAACAGGAAGAGTTTTGTGATCAATAAACCAATGGACCGACACAAACACGGTTAACCCCAATGAAAAAGGAGCTCGGTCCAGAGCGTACAACAAGCGCTTCGTGATTTACGGACCTCAACGCCAAATTTGAACCTCCAAAGGTGAAAACTGTGGATGGTGGGGAATCAACACACAGCGTCTCATGTTTGAGAAACATCCTGAAAGTCTTAAAAAGAGCTGAAGGTGAACTTTGAGTCACCAGGCAGAGCTGAGGGGTGACCACACCGAAGCCAAAACACAAACCCTGGTTTGAAACCAGGCCTTCCCGGACCCTGCTGAGCTGAGTGGATGTGTGTGTGTGTGTGTGTGTGTGGACCCAGTCAGCCATTCTGCGTAGGCTTGCGGTCAAATCCCAGTCCAGCTTGCAGTGCAGGCTGTGAATGTCCCGAATGAGGGCGACTGGAGCTGAATCACATGTGGTGGTGTCGAGACTTTGACTTGAATTCAGTTTGTCACACGGAGCTCGAGTGTGGTGACCTGGGTGGGCACGGCTACGTGACTTTAAGGGAATACACACCGCAGATACATGCCAGTATACACACATTTATACTGGGTGTTGTACATGTAAATAAATGAGCCTGCCATTTTAAAACATGGGCAAATAAGGAGACACAAATACTTTTATAATACGCAGACTTTTGTTTGTCTTAGCAGTTAGTTTGTGAGCCATAACTACACCAGAAAACCTTCAAAAACAAAGTATTATATGTTTGGGTGAATTCTCCTGTACGACTTTCTGGTGTTAAAGCTCCCATGAATGTTTTATTCACACATGTGTTGCTCTGTATCTCACCTTTACGCTGGTATAGGTGGCAAAAAGCAGTTTTTGTAGGTATTCTTAATGGTATTTTAGAGTTCAGATTCGTCCAATAACTTCTGCAGCAGCTCTGAACAGACAGCTTTACTTGTTTACACTGTTGTGATCAGCTAGTGCTAATATTCTCTCTGCTGGCTAGCCTTTCTTTAGCAGGTAGGCTAGCTCACCTGCTAAAGAAATCAACAAACCGCCCGTTGTGAGCAGTGGTTTGTTAGTTTGGATACCGCTCTCTGGTGTCTCGTCCGTTCCTCTCTCCAGGTTTCTGATCCCATCATCCTCTCTGGCAGCATCAGTGAAAAAGCCATCATGCTCCATTACTTTGACATGACCGGACCAACCTCACACACACACACACGAAGACACACACACACATGCGAAGACACACACACATGCAGGCTACACACTTCTTCCAAGAATATTACACGATACAAAGGCTTTTATAAGAGGAATACAGCACTCTTTGTGAACTCCGTCTGTCTTTCTGGTGTACTGTACTCAAACACACTCATTCAGGATACAGCTTCTTTCTCTCAACACACACACACACACACACACCCACACACACACGCACACACACTTGCTCGATTGGTTCACACATGCTGCCGTTATAATTTGGGGGTGAATAAAGGCTTTTTATTGAGGTTTAATGATGTGTTCACTCTGAGCGGCGCTCTAATAGTGACACAGAACAGAGAGCTGGCACAGGGATCGGCCTTTAGCTGGGTGACTCACACCTACACACACACACACACACACACACACACACACACACTGGTGTTGCAGTGAGTCGCTGACCCTCGCCTGACAGTCTGTCGGTATACGAGTGGGAAAAGTCATGTCTCCCACACTGTTAACATGGACTCCACATCCTCTTTTCTTACTTTCACACCCTCTTCATGTGTTGGTAAAAAGAACATGCATGTAAAAGGCTCTCAGGGCGTATTAAACCGGAATGGGAGCCGGAGGAGACGGCTACGGGGTACTGTGACAAACTAATTAGCCTGTAACATGGAAAGCCGGTGCTGCAGCCAGAGCAGAGGACACCAATAAGGTTTCCTCCGCGGCGGAGAGGACATCTGGCGCCATCGTGGAGGCTCAGTGGAACAACTGGTTGCATGCAGATTATGGTTAAATCCAGCTCCAACTAACGGTTAATGTGAAGCGTTATTTAGTCCAAACAATGTCAAGAAAACAGTGAAATCAGGAGTCCCAAAACCCAAAGACCATTGATTCATGATAATATGAAGACACAACTCCCCATATTTGAAAAGCTGTAACTCACTAAGATTTGGAATTTTTCCTCCATAGATGAGTGTAAGTTTTTGCTTCAACATATCATTAAATGTTTAATGTACAATGTAATGAACAGCTATGAAATCTCCTGGAAAAATAAAGGCTGACTGCCAATCTAGTCCGGTGGGCAGCCTGGCACCATTTTTCCACTGTAGACTAAATAAATATACGTGCTTTCAGTTGAACATCCAATAATCATTATTTTACCTCTTATACAGATTGAAATTATCACTGTAATGCAGACGAGGCCTCTTCAAATGACAAATTAACAATGAGTGACTTTCCATGTCGTCAGGCTGGCAGCCTATCTGCCTTTACGTCTCCATTTTAGACTAAATTAACACACATACGGTTTCAATTCAAGACCCATTCATCAACATTGTACAGATTTGACTGAACTGAATGATCAAATGTTATCAAAAACTTAATAAAGTAATTAATATTTACTAAAAGGTAATTGAAGTTGACTAAGGTATCTAGAAATCTATATATATCTATTTATAGAGCTTTTGAACCCGATGATCAGCTAATATTGTGAAAAAAAAAAGACTAAACTAGACTAAAGACTAAAAAAACTATTGCTAAGAAAGAGAAAAGAAAAACATCCAAACATGTTTATCTTTTTATATTGGTACTCAAATGCTGATGTCTATAAAAATGTACATTTAGTGTATTTTTCTCCAGATATAAACAAAAAAGTCTGAATTTCTGATTAAAGCTCTTGTACATAAACCTACAATTAACATTTGAATGGGAATTTAGAGTTATAGCGTCATCCTGTGGCAGCCTGGCAACATTTCTATCTGCCTTACATCTCCATGTTAGACTAAATATTATATATGTTGGTGTATATATATATATATTAAGGCTTATTTCTATATTAATTAATGTTAATAAATGTACATTAATTCTAAGTCTACTTTACTAATCATGCTCATGTAACTTAAAGTATTGAGTATACATAGATTTACAGTTTATAAAGATGCTAGTAATGTCTAAAACCTCAATTAATGGTAACTTAATGCATTAATGTGATTTCTGTTGGTTAACTTGTATTATTGTTTTGATTAGTGTTAATAGAATTTACATGAAATGTTAAATAGTGTATTAATTAACACCCTTTTTGAGATGAACACTTTTGTAAATGGTAGCTAGGCACATTAGTAAATGTTTATGAATGTAACCCTATTGTTAAGTTTCACCACACCCTCCAATCAATTAGCAAACCGGAATTATGGGATGACTGCGCCACAATCTGTCAGCAATCTGTGTGGAATTTTATAATTGTAATATAATAATGCTCTTGAACTGGATGACCAGCCAATATGGACGACGAATTATTGATAAGAAAGACGAGTAATACACTCAAACAAATTGTATCTGTTGAACTCAAAAATATGGTTGTTTCGCAAATGCTGATGTCTATAAAAATGTCAATTTTTTCCAGAAATAACCAAATCAAGTCTTGTCCGTTAGCCTGCAATTAACATTTGAATGGGATTTTAGAGTTAAAGTGTCATTAAATCGACTCATTTGTGAGAAAAGGCTGGTAAGTCCTCCTGTATCGCGAGCAGGGACCAGTGCTAATGCGCCTGCCTCGTTAAGTAGGTCGACCATCTTGGGGGTTAAGGAGCCTCCGTATTGTTTACTTTGAGGTGCCTGGGAAAAGACCCCGGGTTCAGGGGCAGTTCACAAGGCCCTCGTAAGATGCTGCTGAGGGGCCCGTGAGGTATTTATAACATGCTACCATCGAGCCCCCCCACTGCTAAAACAAATCATTAGCATCCTGCAAAACTCTTATGTGACTCTGAAGAGGCAATTTTTGAGGAAATGAGAAAACCTGGCGTTATTTTCTCATCGATTGCTGCTACTGCTGCATTTTTGACATTTCAGAAAAAGGTGCCGTCAAAAAAACCCAGGAGTCAGGGAAGGTTTTTTACGTAACGCGCTCCTTTTTTTGTATTCCTCTGATTTAAATAGAGGTCGTTGACTCACTCGCTGTGGAATTAAATCAAAAAACTGGCCCGCGAAGAGGGTTAATTGTTGTCAAATTAAGTTAACGATACTTGCAACAACGCCATCACATTATTGTTTGGATATTTTCTTGCATTATTTGCTTCTTTATTAGATTACAGGCTTCATCGCATGTCGGTTTTATTGCATTTGCTATGGGAAATGATTAAGTTAAAGGCCTCCAAAGAGGTCAGACGGAGGGTAGTGTCTTATTGACTGACCACTGCACAGATTGAACCCGTGACCTCGCAGTCTCAGCGCAAAAAGGCGTCCAAACCACAAGGCCACTCCCTTCCATGTGCAAGCGGTCTGACTGGAGAGGTTTTGGTGTCAGTTTGGGTGACAGGAGGGTCTTTGTGCGGCGTCGAGGGCCCTGCCTGGGAAATTGTGGTTTAAATAGCGCCCGGGGGCTCGTAAGAGCGTCCTTGATGGGCTCGTTGGGAGTTCATAGCGTGGTGGAGAGGGTTTGTAATGTAGTGATGAGGGTTCGTAAGGCTGGTGTTACAAGCCACAGGAAGGTCAGGAACTCTGCGAAAGAGCTAATGGCGGGTCCTAACTTTCTGCAGCCTCGTTCTGACCCGGCGGAGAAGAATTAGATTCGCTCCGCTTCAATTCATTTATTTTTCGAGCAGCTTCCTGTGTTGGTGTACTTTGGCGACGCATGAACACAGGATGCCTTTAACCTCGTTACTTTCTGATTCACTCGCTCAATTCCTCGTTGGTTTATTTCATCTTGTCATCTCTTCCTCCCCTCGTCACCCTCCTCCTCCTCCTCCTCCTCGATGGGAAGCCGTGGGTCAATGTGTTTAACACACCTACAAATATATACAGCCTTTCCTCTCTAAAGACGGCCCCCTGTTTCTACTGAGACCCCAACATGCTCGTTAAAATCCTCCCATAACCGTTCACTTCTTTCCTTCCCTTCTCCACCTCATCTTCATATTTTCTTCTCCTCCGCCGCTCGTCTTCAGTCGCTCTCTCTCCGTCGCTGCCCTCTTCACCTCTCCCGTCCTGGAGGTGAAGAGTGCACACTTTCTTTTTCGCCTTGCACTTTCCTTTTCTCATTTCCTTCCACATACTTTTCCTCCCATCGTGGCTTCGCTTTTGCAATTTCTCCTCGTTCCCTTTTTTCCCCCCAAAAAAAAGAGCCCCGGGGTGAAGAGTGCAGAGGAGAGTGTTTCTGCTGTGGGAGTCGCGGTCATTACCGAGCCGTGGACGATCACCAGAGGAAACGAGCGATGGAGGAAGAGCTTTATACTAAACGCCGGACTTTAGAGTGACCGAGGGCATTTTAAAATGTTGTTTACATCACACTGGTTAAACCAAAGTAGGTCACGAATGTAAAACACGTCAACCACAAATCCTTGCGACTTTGGTGATCCCCTCGAGCTTCACCCTGAGGTCCACATTCGTGGTTTTGACGGAAATATCTCAACCGATAATGGGCGGATTTTCGTGAAATGTGGTACACAATTTGGTGGAGTCGCTCAATCAAATAAATGAAAACAAACAATCAAAAAAGACTAAGTTTGATGGCTTCATGAAGCAGTGAAGGATCATGGGACTTAATTATCAACCTCATACCAAACCCAAGCTCGTCCGTGGTTAATTTGCACAAGAATTCAAGCACAGCTGCCGTAAGTAACGACGCTAACTCCTCAGTTCAAGTTAGAAAGCTTAATTCTTGTGATTCGGGTCATGCAAACCGCTTCGAGATAAAACCACATCAGGCAGGCACAATCTATAAACCCACAAACAAGCCAACAAACAAGCATTTTGGCAACACAAAGATAAATGCTCTCAACCTCCAAAACAACTGTCTTCTCGTATTCAGCGAAATATTTAGTCCAAAACAAAGAATCTAATGAATGAATGGTGACAAATGTTTTTATTGACACCACCAGTTTTGTGACATGATTGGCACAGATTTTGTTCCCCAGAGGATGAATCCTGAATTCATTTTGTGACCTTGTTACGTTTCTTCTAGCACCACCAACAGGTTGATGGATGGATTCCTGCAGAGCTCGGTTCCGACAGCCTCAGACCCTCAGATCAGGTCAAATTTCAAGTTTTTTCTTCATCTATTTATCAGTTTATTTGACAGGGACAGCACATGTAGGCATTGTCACATCTAATTAAAGAGCAACGGATGCAATGTATAAAGGACTTCCATGGTTTTTTTGGGACAATGACGCAGTAAACTGATCTCAGAGGATTCCTCAATGAAAAAGGAAACCCAGAAAAGCCAGAGGACATCACTAAATTTAATGCACCGGTCATGTTCTCCCCCATCTTGAGAATCATTTTGCATTTTTACACTGCGACATTTTGGCAGGTTTTGACCCCCGTAACCTGGATAATAAATACCCTCCGATCCTCTTCCAGTCACGTACCGTCGCCCCATAGCTCCGATGTTCTTTAGCGCCACGGACGAGGTTCTAAATCAAGATGAACCTTCTCCGGTCACAAATCCTTAGTTTCCTCGGATAATTAATTTGTTTTGGGCACAAATCATGTTCACATTGGCGGCGCTTCACGCTCTCATCAGGGGGGCGAAAGCCCAAAGAATTGGCGACATCCTCGTGTAGAAACCAATTACTGTAAATCCATTTCTGCACGGTGGATTTTCAGGAAATGTAATCACCGCGTTGCCACATAAACGAGTTAAATATTTCCACTTTCCTCTTGTTATATCAGTTGGTTTTCATCCTCTTCCTCCCCCCTCCACCTCTTTTCTCTTTTCACTCTCTCTCTCTCTCTCTCTCTGTTTCGAACTCGTCTTCGCTGATGGCTTCAGCAGGCCTCGTGAAATGTCTCCCCGCACGGAAAAGAGAAAGAGGACTCTGAGGGGTGATCACGGTTCAGAGGCCAAACAAATGTTCTGTCAGATTTACTGGCTGAGCGAGGTTGGTGGCGCTCCCCCGCACACACACACACACACACACAGAATAATCCTCTGGACAAATTAAGACAAACTCATTATGTCGTATTATAAACGCCACACACACCTCGTGACCTCGCCGCTACACGACCTTCCTTCACCTCTTTAACTCTTTAACCATCACCTCCACATTCACCACCGCATGGCCGACCTTTACCTTCACCCTGACCCGAACCTGACCTCCGCTTATAAAATACTCACACAGCCCACCAGCTGACCACTTACTCTACTTTACTTTTGCCGTCAAACCTTTTAATATTCTCAGTCATACGCAGGTTTTAAGATTCTCGCAGCTCCTTCCTACATCTGAGCTTTTGTCTGACACGTGAGAACTTAATTTCAAGATTGTTCACGGGTGGAAAAGTCATTTTTAGGGGAGGAACGATGGATGTCAGGGATCTGTGAAAATCAACTGACACACATTTATAAAGATTTCATTTTAATAGCATGAATAATGTAATAGGTTTTGGGGATATTGGTCTTTAATCATTTTGTGAAGCTGCAGAGGAAAAAGACAAATATTAAGTCTTGCGAGTCATATCACGCTCAGATTACTTGTATGTTACCTTGCTTTCATGTTCGGACATGGAGGAGTTACATCAAGGCAACGAAGCCAGTGATCGCAGTTAGAGCCGAGTTTTAACATTTGTAAGGGTGACATTTACTTTTTAAAGAGACCTCAGGACAGTTTCTAGACATGTTTGTAGCATTAAAACTAGGTTGCATCTTGCTTTTCAAGCCAAAACATGCTCATAAAACAAAACAAAACATACCCTCACAACATTAATTTGAACCTAAAGGAACATAAACTTGCAACGTAAAGAAAGGGGAAGTTTAACATATCAGTGGTTTGCAAAAAACAGACATGACAGAGAATTCGTCTGGTGATTTGGTTGTTTTTTTGTGTGTGTTTGACTAAAATTATCTGCAACCATTTTGATTTACCATTTAAATTATCGTCAATCGTTTAAATTTTTCTTAATTTAAAAGAAAAGTTAAGTTCAGCTTCTTGGGTTGTGAAGATTTTCAGCTTTTCTGTGATTTAAATCAATGCAAACTGAATATCTTTGGGTTTTGGACAAATGGGCAAAACAAAACTTGAAATCTGAAAACCCTGTCTTGTAGTTTGAGAAGTTTTAATGGGAATTATCACTATTTTTGCTCCATTTTTGGACATTCAGACTTGACAAACCACCAGCTGATCAATCAAGGGGATAAACTAGGATAAAAACTCTTTGGTCGCAGCCCTAAAAAACCTTGTTTACATTTCTGAAACTTCAAATCAAGCCCTCTAATGTGTTTCGATCAGATTACTCCTCAAACAATACAACTCACGTGGTCGTTCTTACTAAATACTAAATATGTCGATTCAGAGACGCTGACAAATGTTATTACGCACAATTTGCTGGTTCATTTCATTCCCGCGGTGGTTAAGTTTGGTTGTACTGGGTCATCCAGTTAAAGAAATGGTATTCTCTCCACACACACACACACACACACACACACACACACACACACACACACACACAGTAAAATCAAAGCTCACTTCTCAAATGGATCTCCAGAGATTCGCTCTTTGAGGATCACAATACCACCGACCGTCTGGTAACGTTCTGACATTTTTATATTTCACTGTGTGTGTGTGTGTGTGTGTGTGTGTGTGTGTCTTGAGTGTATTTTGTGGATGTCAAAAATGGTAGTATTTGTGTGTGTTTTTGTGGTGTGGTGTGTGTGTGTGTGTGTGTGGTGTGTGTGTGTGTGTGTGTGTGTGTGTGTACATGATGTGACCCTGGTACCTCAGCTGGTTTTGTTTAGCACAAGACGGTGCAGTCGGACCCTGTGACTGATCTTTCGACACCTTTACAACACACACACACAAACACACACACACACACACATACATACAAAGTCACAAATGAGCTCTCAGCACCTCGGCTACAAGGCATTCCTGTACCATGTACATGGATAGGGCACAGGGTCACACTCAGGACCGTGTGTGTGTGTGTGTGTGTGTGTTGAGTTTCTCCCACGTCGGGTTGAATTCATCCAATCAGAAGATGTTATCGTAAAAAAAAACCTTTTACCAGAAACAAACCTTCCGAGCGACATTTAGTGTTTCGCTCTGTTTTCCATCAAATTTCCAAAACATTTTAAATGTGTTGTGTAAGAAAGTAGAAAAAATGAAGCGTATAATCCATTTCTGGAGACGCTGACGTGGAATTTAGCTTCACAATAAACATATTGGAGAGAGAAGCATCTCAGATTTTTTATTTGTGAGTGTGTGTGCGCCCTCAAATACACTCCAGACTGAATTCCAGTTAGTGGGTTTTACTGTATTTGTGTTGTAAATTTTATATTTTTAACATCTTGTATTTGTATTTATGGAATAAGCCAAATTCTCTACAAATCCACAGAAAACATTAACACTGGACAGAGCGGTCTGTTGAGGTTGATTTTCTATTTCTCTCTTGTGCTCCAGTTAGGTTTAGGCACAAAAACCACTTGGTTACAGTCCGGAGAACGTCACGGTTTGGCTTTAAAACACCTGTTTTGGTCGCCACGATCAAAGATGGAGATGGTCCGACTAACCCGTGAAAAATAGCCGGTTTTGGTCGCCACAAAAAGCGCAGGAAATGTTCAGAGGTCTACTCAGAAAACACCTTGTTTTGATGCCACAAAAAACAGGTGGAAATATCCCGAGGTGTCCTGAAAAATATCCAGTGGCGTGACTTGAACAGCAGTCGAACGTTTGCCAGGTTTATTTACCTAATAACAGTAGAAAGTGCATTTAAAAATGGCGGCACATGCACAAAACAAGACTCAGCTTCCATCCCTTACTGTTCCCTCTAATTATTACCTTTTTTATGTGCATTACTCTGGATTTATTGCTTTTTGCATGTCTGGCTAGAACCTAAAATGCATTTTAAGATACACTAAAATATACTTTATTGTCTCCACGTGGAAACTTGCCTTGAACTCAAATAAATGCCTCCAACTTTGACAACTCCATTCTATCTTTGCAACAAGACTAAAGCTGAATCTGAATTCTTGGAACCGATAAAACACAATATAAAGAGAGGAAACAGTCATCCGGGTCGTGAAGGCTCTTCTTTCTACGAGCGGTAGCCACCGTAGCTTCTCCGAAGAGCTCAGAGGCCGCGGCGCGCTTCGTTTGATTGACAGGTGATTTTCTGGGACGCGCACCAAGAACGCCGAACCGTGGATAAATCCTGGTTGTTTGACAAAGCTATAATTACATGTACTGCGGTAAGTGAGGAGATAAGTGGCGAAGAGTCAAATCAGTCATGCAGCGCTCATTATAAAGTCGTACGGGCTCAAATCTCACGCCGCTACATGGCGCTAATGCAAAGTTGTTTTTTCTGTAAGGGGCTGCAGGAGGCTAACGCTCGCTCTCCGTGCACTAGAGTAACCTCTCTCTCCCTCCCTCCCTCTCTCCCCCTGTCACACATATGACCCTGCAGCTTCAAGTCGGGGGGAGGAGGAGGAGGCGAAGAAAGAAAGAGAGAGGGAACTCTTTTCCATAGACGTCAGAGAGCAAACACAGCACCCACAATCGCACACATGTACGAACACACAGCTCGGAGCGAGGCGGAGGGGAGCATGTTTGTGGTTAGCGCTGAGGAATTACCACGGGCTTATTCCGTCATTTGCCAAAGCTCGGGGGGTAAGGAGGAATAATTCCACCGAAAACACCAGAAACCACAATAAAGCGTTTTCTGCTGAGGGAGTGAGAGAGAGAGAGAATGGAATGGAAAAGAGAGAAAGAGAGAAAGAGAGAAAGAGAGAGAGAGAGAGACAGGAATGACACAACCAGCATCTGACCCTTCAAGAAAAAGGATGGATGGATGGATGGAGGGATGCAGGGTGGCAAGGAGGGAAGAAGAGAAAGGATGCAGGCAGTGGTGAGTTAGAAAGCGACCACACGACCTCCAGTGGCTGATCAAGGTAAACATCCAGCAGAGTGATCAAACCTTTCACTGTTTTTGGTGGAAAATCACCTTTAATTTCTACAGTACATGAAGGAGAACTTTGATTTTTACCTTATAAAGTCGAGGTAGACGTCGCAAAGCCTGTAAAACCAGATGTGAAACGTCTTTTTGTGGCTTTGGAGGAGCTGTTTAAAGTCCGGTACTCAATATAATAATGATATCTCGGCGTTGTTGTGTTGCAAACTCAACGTGTGGATACAGATCGGACAAAAGATGCAACCGAGTTCCATAAGAGAAGGTGTTTGGATCCGGTTTGAGGCCCAACAGCTGACAGCTCTGCATCAAATCTTGGATACACGTTTTTTTAAAGATCCATGCATGAGAAATTTAGGGAAAAATGGTAAATCTTGCATTGTTAAAGGACGCGAGAAAGACTTCCTGGATCCGTCTGCTTCACCCAGAGCTGCTGCAAACATTAAAGGTTTCTATTCTGGGCTGAAACACATCCTCCCTCCAAGTTTAGTGGAAATCTGTTCAGTAGTTTTTGTGTAATCCTGCTGACAAACCAACAAACCATCAAACAGACAAAAAACCTGTGATCTGCAAAACCCCGTTCTCATTCCCAGGACATTAAACACAGACATTGTGTGTCTCAGACACTAGAAAGCTCTTCTACCAGAGAGCCACTCTAACATGTGGTTAACTGTGTGAAACGGTCACAGTTAAGTCAGCGGGTTGGTTAATCTTCGGCAACAAAACGACTAAAAGATCATGGTCTGTGCAAAACAAAGTACGTGACGTTATCTATCAGACGTGCATCTGTTGGACAATCTGGGAATGAGAATGTGTTGGACCTGAGACAGCGACTCCTCCTCTCCTCCCTCCAGGCGCCGGTATTAGCAACATTAGCCAGCTGTTAGCAATATTAGCAGCCAGAGGAAGGTCCCCGCTGCTCAGCCTGTATGATATATATCTTCTAATAATCATGGAGCTCACTCTGTCACCAGAGATGCTGATATTTGATTTGTCTCTAAAAGTCCAGTTTTGACATTTTAACATCGCCAGAACACAGATAAATCAACCCGATCACAAATAAGTGTGGAAAACCCAAACAAAAGATTGAAGTTTAGAGTTTCACGTCGGAGTAATACAAGTGGGGGGACTGAATTTTCTGAGTTTTTCTGTAACCGGAGCCGCCTGAACGGCAGCGAACTAGATGGGAGTGCGATAGAGCGAAAGGCCTCAACTGAGCCCTCATTGTGCTGCGAAAACCAGAAATAACAGTTTGACATGTTCGTCAGATGGCAGGCGAAAGTTCAAGTCGCTGAAAAGGGATTTCTGTGAAAGTTCAAGCGCTCCCGACGAGGAAGGCAATTACTCGCCTGCAGCCGTGACTGCGGATAACAAACCCGAAAGAGATCAAGGAACAAATTACTTTCCCCCGCCAGGACAAATCTGTGAGAAGACGTTAAAACGAAGGTGTGGAGGGATGAATGACACGAGGATGAAAGACTTGACGGGAAGAAAAGACGAGAGCAGAAGAAGAAAGAAAAATGAGACGCGTCCACGAGTAAGACTCAAACGTAACAGTTTCATTTTGAGGTTTCATTTTCTTGTCATTTTCTAATCTTTGCATCCTTTTCTTGCTCATGTTTAAGCCTCTCTTTATTGTCGCTACATCATCCTCGAGGTGTTTCATCACCTGACAGTCCTGAGGCGATATGAAAGAGGGATGAGAGAGAGAAGAGGATGAGTGACGCTCTGATTAAAAAGGTGCACCTGACCCCTTAATACCTGCAAATGGCCTCCGGTGACATCTATCAGTGTGCGCATCTGTCTTTGAGTGTCTATAACCGCCTTGATCCCTCAAAGGAATCTGTCGCGTCTTTCAGCATCTTCTTATTTAGACACCTGGGGAAGACAATAACAGGCGGACCACCTGCAGGAAGATATTTGAGGACGGACGGACTGCTGAAAGATGGAGAGACAAAAAACTATCTCTGTGTCGGAGCAGCTCAGGATAAAGTCACATTAAATGGTGCAAAATGTAGTTCCTGCCACTAGTGGGCTCTATGAAGACCAAACAGGAGGTCTGAAGTGTTGCAGAGCCGGAGCTACTGGAGGAACCAACACCCAGAGACATATCGGATTCAGCTCTGATCTGGAGCTGTTCACCGACGGGAGGAGAGCCAAGAGATTACTTATTAACTTCTTACTTCTTCTTTCTTTTTGGTGCAACTTTTCTTTTGTGTAGGTTCTTTTTTCCAATTTGTCTCTCAGGAAAACATCATGGTTTGGCTTTAAATACCTGTTTTGTTTTTTTAACCTGTTCACTTCCTGTGCAAAATAGCACAAAATCTGCTGGAAATATAAAGAAGTCTCCTCAAAAAACACTTTATTTTGAAGCCACACTGATTGTGAGATGATGTAAGTACAAAACTCAACAAAATAGGCGTTTTTAGAAGTTTTAAAGCTGCAGTATGTTAGCTACCTGTCCAGCTTGTACTCTAAACAACTCTAAATGCTGATGCTAACTGCGGCTAACATACAGCTAGCAGTGGTTAGCTTGTAAGCTCAGTTAACCGAGCAGCTAGCGGTCGTATTGGTTGACTCCACCCAGACTGGGAGCTCGGACTAAAGAGGGAGTGTTGGTGTTAGTAAACATCCTAACATCTCAACAACACAACACAAAGACGTCTTTATTACTTATTTCTTCATTTTATGTTGATTATTTGAATTTCTGAATGTTTTAAAGGAACATATTCTTACATATTGGCTCAGAAATCTTGCATATTATATCTTTAATTTGATCACAATTCAGCAAAACCTGGACCAACAACTTCCCGACATCGTTCCTCCAGCTTGACGAATTAGAAACCAGCCAATTTATTAAAAAGGAAAGTAATAAATGTTGGTCGTCCCCCATTAATTTTCCCTTAAACTCAACAAGCACGCATCATGATTTCCATTAATAAACATGACGATGTCTCGTCTCGCGCTCTCGGTGATGGCGGCCGAGGTAATCCTGGGTGATTCTCCGTTGGTCGACCCTGCGGGGCCGAGCTCGCTGCCAGTAATTGCACACGAGGCATCGGGGCTCATCTTCAGGGTGAAGAATCGAGACAACCAACAGAAAGTGGGAGAGATTTACTGTAACGCTGAGGTCAGTCGGTTTTTATAACTTCAGGACAAACACGCACACACACACACACACACACACACACACACACAGTATCGAGCCAGACAGATATGACATCATTGTGGTCGGTGATTCAATCGTCACAGGCGGCAACCGTGAGCCGAGCACATGACCGCAACCTCGTATATCAAGACCCCTGCAGTGTGTGTGTGTGTGTGTGTGTGTGTGTGTGTGTGTGCAGACGCTGGTGTGTGTTCTAATGATGAACTGCAGGAGGGGGATCTGTCTGTTTGGAAAAGCTGACAGCTCTATCCATTTTTCTGTCCACACGCTCGTCTGTCACATCTCATTTTCTCTCTCTCTCTCTCGGCTAGTCGAGATTGACTTCATCTCTTTGCTTCAGTCCATTGATCGGTGATTAATGATAATATTTGTATGTTTAAATAAGCTTAACTTGGTCGCTGTTGTTGGATGGGTCGTTTAACTGACGTGGAAGAGACCAAGGTTCACGTCAACATTGATTTGTACGTACGTAACGTACACACTAAGTCTTTACGAGATGGAACGTGGTCCTGATGTGTAAGAAAACGTTTGGAGTCTCATTCTCAACCCGTCAATTACTGGAGCTTTGGGATTGTAGAACGCCATCCCAAAGCAACAATTACAAATAGGAACTTTAATCCAAAGTTTGATATTTTCCGAACACTTAACCAAGCAGTTTGTGGTGCCCAAAGCTCACTCATGTTTGAAATGTTAACGACATATTGATGCAACTGGATTGTGTTTCATTGAATCGTGTTAATTCAATCTTTTGGTCCGTAATAGAAATGTTGTGAACCTTCCTAACACGGGTGGTTTCATCAAGTCTGCAGCCATCGATTTGTGCAATTATCATTTTCTTTATAATGGAACGTTGAAGCAGAAAACTTAATAATAATAATAAGACGTAAAACAAACCGATACAGGCAACAGTACGCACATCTCTACCTAAATAATACATGAATATTAACATCAAGCGGTCATATTATGTCATAACACATGACATGTTGGTCAGCAAGCTCCATTCTCAAAGTGTCACTAGATATACATCTATGTAAAACAAATACAATTTGGTTGTTTTTGGACATTTTAATGCAAAAATCTCACATTTAATGATCCATAACTTATTGATATAATGACCTTAAACTACCTACCTTTGTTTGTTTTCTCATATTTTGAGTCAGTAAAATTGTGTTTTATCATGTAAACGTCTTACTTACATATATTTTCATTTATTTTCCTTTTACAATAATTCAATTTCATGATGTTTACTACCATGAAATGCCTGAAAAATATCCCAAATTCTGTGTATTTGAATGCAGCCCTCTCTCTCTTCAGTGTATCTCCGTCCACGTTGTCATTTCTATGATGTCATCGCGTCCTGACGGCTCCTCTGACCTCTGACGAGCTGTAAATAACCCCGGCGAGCTCCTCCGCTCCGCCTGCGTCTCTCCGCCTCAACAACAGTGCGATCAATCCGTCTCATAAATATCAGATGCTGAATAATAAAAGCCGACTCTCAGACTGACCCCGACCCTCCACTCAGCCTCTTCTGTCGCTCGCCGGTTGATGAATTCAGTCTCCTCGGTACATTACTGCCCCGCGGCGCCCGAGGTGACACTGACTCCTGGTGCATGGCGTCACCGGGTTTACGCCGAGAGCAGACAGGCTGTTATATTACTTGTTTATGGGGTATTGTTTCTAATCATGCGATAAAAATATTTAACTCCCCTGCATTAATTCACGTATCGGCGTAGTGATAAAAGTCAGTCATATTTATAGATATTTACGGCTTAACGACTGCGATGTTATGAGCCGCTCTAATGACTCTAATGGCTCCAGAAGTGGCGGGTGTCACGGCTGTAAATGGAGCATCGACATAAAGAGATCGTCAGCAGGTTTTCACGTTTTAGCCTCAATGTCGAGGTGATCTTCAAAAACAAACTACTGGAAGGTTACAGTTGGTGTTTACTGAATTTCAGATGTGTTTATTGGCTCCGGCGCCTTGTTAAGACGTGAATTAAAGCTCTGTTACGTTATGACGTAAGTGCGTTTCTTACTTGAAATAGAGACTGAAGTAAAACATACAAAAAAGTAACTGTCGTAAAATTGTCACTCGCCTCCATCTGCCTATTTTAACATTTAAAAAAGCCACATATACATTCCAATTTTGGTGTTAAACTACTGCACTGAGACTCCTAATGTATCAGTAAAGGCCAAATTTGACGTGTTCCCAGAAACATTTCTGAATGTAAGACAAATGCTCGATCCCCTTTCAACTCTGTTTTGGTCTCCTCCAATTTAAAGGTCCCATATTATGCTTGTTTTTAGGGTTCATCGTTTTAATTTGGATGTCTACTTTAACATATTTTACATACTTTTCTGTTATTGTGCTCCATTTCAGTGCCTTGTCTCTTTAAGGGCCCCTTAAGGTCTGCTCTGATTGGTCAGCTCTCACAGGCCTGAGCAGGAACCGCCCACTGTGATTTGTTTTTGTAACCACGGCCATGCTGGGGGCGGCGACTGTGTCGCTGTGACATCATAACGTCACAAACATCTTGACAGCTCGTTTAAAGGAACAGTTACGGGTTGTTTGTGTGGCTTTCTACGTGTGTTGAGCATTTTGATATTTTCCCAATATTCACACAGCACCTAGACGTACTTTAGAATAAATAAAAAAGACGGAACATCAGCACAAACATCACTAACGAGTCGCTAACCTTCGTCAGCTGTTCGGTGCTCAAACAATAAGCTAAAGGAGGCTAGTTCTCACTTTCACATCACCTCAAGTATTCTGATTTAGTGCTCGTATAAAAAATATATATATATATATTGATTACTGGGCACATTAGCGAGCAAGTCACTAAATCTCCTCCAGCTCCAGGGGCGCTGCTCCGCGGCTTAACTCTGACCTCCGACCTCTGCCGGATCGGTAAAGTATCACCTTATTATCAAAAAGTTGGACGATCCCTCCCGCTTTAGTCTCTTCAGCTTTTATCAGGTTTCACACCCCGACAGCTGTTGAGTTCGAACCCAGCAGGGCGTCCATCTCGCTGATGTGTGTGTGTGTGTGTGTGTGTGTGTGAACAGCACCAGAATGTGTTTTACAGCCTGGGAAGGCAGCGTCCTCGGGGCTCGTGTTGTTAGTGAACCACATTCCTTCTCTCTTCTCATAATCACGCACAGACGCCACAGTTCAACACCGGGGCAGCGCTCGAAACACAGAAGACACGCTGCTTTCATCACAGAAAGCAAAAAAAAAAAATATTGATATCTTTTTCTCATTACTCTAAAGTCTTTTTCTTATTAGCATCTTATACCGTTCAATAGAATATTCCGCCGGAGCGTTTGTACACACACACACACGATAGCGGTGTAATTTTCAAAGCGCGTCATGCTTCTCTATGCTTTGAAAACTATATCGTTATCTGGCGTGCCAACGTTTTATTAAAATAATCTCGTTCCTTATTTTAAGGAGGTTCACCTTTTGTGCGTATGATCCCCTTTGAGCTTGTGTTTATATATTCTTTTTTTTTTCTCCATTTCAACAAGATGAAAGCTGTATTTATGATAAAGCTGCAGTCATAAAAAAAAACATGCAGCACAGTTTTTTTCAGGACTGGAAAGATTAAGGCACTGTTTGCCCCCTTTTTTTTTATGTAATAATTGTAGCCGGGAGCTAAAAGAACTTATAAAACTTTAAAGAAAAACATTTTCCCCTTAAGCTTCAGAGTCAGGAGAGGCTAATTTATTTTTGTTTTGTGGTATTGATCATTCTGAAGCACTATGAGTCACTTTATACAGTTTTAAAAAGCAGCCTTAGAGGCACAAACCACAACACCGACATCCACTCACCTCGTAAAGCTCTTGTGGCTAACGTTAGCGAACGGTTGCCAAGTTAGACGTCTATCCACACACTGTGCAACATTAGCAGTCATGTGGGATCATGGTTTTTTTTCAACAGATGAATTTATATCCAAGATTTTGGTCTACACCAACTTCTGATTGAAATATCTGGTTCTTTAGCTGCTAAAATGTTCAGCTAACTCCACCAGCTAGCCGCTAATTTCTTTGTCTGTCTTTTGTTTCGTTCAGAAAAGTAATGAACAGTGGATTTACAGCTGCCTACTGTGGTTAAAAGCAAGATTCATGTGAGTAGTGGGAGTGACGCAAAATAATAAAGTTGCAGACCATAAAAGAAAACAATGAGCCAAAATGCTAAATGCTAAAAAGCTCTAGATAAAGAAGGGTTGGGTGATGAATCACTGCTATTGTTTGATCTTCACTGCCAGCAACACTACATTATATGTAGTTTTATGACATATAGGATTCATTGTTAAAAATATTAGCTTATATGCTAGCAGCTCTATAAAGCTGTAGTAGGCACAGCGCAATACTGACTTCCCCTCACCTCATAAAGTTGTTGTAGAAAACAGCTGCACATTTAGACATGCGCAACATTAGCATTCGTTTGGGATCATGTTTCATTTCACCTGATGAATTTAAGCCCCAAGATTTTGGTCTCCATCAACTCCTGTATGAAATATCTGGTTGTTTAGCTGCTAATTGTTCATCTAACTTGACTAGCTAGTCGCTAACTTCTTCATCTATCTGCTGTTTAGTTCTGGAAACAATGAGCTAAAAATGATAAATGCTAAAAAACAGGGTTTAGGTGATTCTTCAAAGCTGATGTTTGGGATTGTCTCTACCAGCGACACCCTTAGCGCTATATGTCGTTATATGACATGTATGATCTATTGTTAACAACATTAGCCTGTATGCTAGCAGCTCTAACTCCTGATCCATCCATTCACTGTTATTCTACAGTCATTATACTGCTAAATTTGCTTTATACACTCATTATAATATATGTAAACATGATCTAAAATGCTTCAACCTCAGAGAAACACAGCACACACTGACACAGCAGAGATATTACAAGGTGAGCAGGTGAAGGTGATAAACACTGTTGTGTTTTTGGGGTTTTAGCACCAGTAAAGCTTCGCTGCAACCTTTTCTGTCTCACAACTAAACTGGAAAACTGCTTGGAGGATCGTCTGCACATGTTCTTTAAACAAAAGCAGAGAGCGGAGGAGGAACAGAGTTGTTCAGACTTCTCACTTCTCCCTCATCTCCCTCGCCTGTCGTCTTCTCCGAGGCCGTGAACCTGACAGGTGTGAAATTATACCTCCTTCTCCTTCCCTCCCTCCCTCCATCCTGCTCTCCTGACCTCCGCACACTCACATCTGGCAGATGGTTAGTGGGAGGACGAGAGGGTGGATTCATGTGGGACAGGAAACTAGGTCGATATTCGGAGGGCTGATATTCACACGTTTGTGCCTCGTACACTTCTAAAACGTTCTTGATGAGTTGCGAAAACGCATTTGGACCATCGTGACACGTCGTACAAAGATTGATGAGGCTTTTGAGGCTACTTACATTACAAAGTGGATGAATTATCAAAGAGACACGATTAAAAACACACCTCAGTACATTTTAATCCCAAATTTAGACATTTATAAATGGTTAAAAACGATTAATACATGTACAAAACATTCCTTATGTTGTTTGTAGACGACATACAGTATGATTTAAGTGTTTATGCCTTCGTAAGGGAACTAACTGATGGCCCGTAGCCCAAGCTATATTTAAGTAAGCTAGCTTTATTCAACACGAACCAAGACGTTGAAACTAGTTTGCTTCACACCAGATCTGTGCATCTGAACTGGTCGAGCATGAAGTCCTAACTAGCCGAAATACTGCTGCACTTACTCTGAAAACCAATATTTTTAGCTTATGTATTTGTAGTCCATAATCAAAATGTCTTTCAACAGCTTGCTACCAATACTGCAGAGGCTAAAAGCTAAAAAATAGCTAACGTTGATCACCAAAACGACAACAAAAAGGTATAAAGGTAGTATACGTGCTAGCAAATTTTTAAATTACGTTGAAACTAGCAAGATGAGGCACTGGAATCACTGCACGCATGATGAAAACCATCATGGTTAGCCAGCTAAATGATATCAAGCTAATCAGGTCCAGGTTACTACAACGAACCGCTCCCTGCTGCCACCTGTTGGGCAGCGATGTGTTATTGGACTGAATGGCTCAAACTGACAGTGAAATTAGTCATTTTGAGGGGGTTCTGACAGTCCAAACATTACATCCAGTGTTCTGGAAACTCTTCTTCCACATTGTTAGCTTATTGGGAAAAGTGTTTTTGGGCTTCGGTGCAACCCAGTGCTTGTTTGCCCTCCAAACAATGTCCGGTGTGACTTGTGGATCATTTTGAATTCAGGAGGCCTTTCGCAACGTATTTTATATTCTCCCGCCGTAACTGCAGTCCAGGTTTACTGGACTTGTTTTGTGTGGAATAGTGATGTGAGCGCACACACACAACCAGCGTTTGTCAACATTAATGAAACCAAACAGGATTAAACTTCAGGTGAGTGAGAGCAGATTTCTGTCTGGGCAACAAACTCAACAGCCGCCACTCTTTTCTCCACTTTCCCCCTTTTTTCGACTGACGTTAAGTGGCGGCCGTCAGTCTGCTAACGTTACCGCGTAAACACAAGGAGCTTGCAGAGAAGCTAACTGCCAGCGTTTCTCAGCGTGTGTTTGCATCTGCTCTGTGTGCATATGTGATCCGTTTGCGTCATCGCGTACATCACGCACGCGTGTGTCCTCATTATTGTCTTCCTGTTTTTGTGGAAGTTTAACAGCAGTATTTTTAAGAGGGTTCGCGTCCCGTCGTCCAATCGTGCGTCAGCCTCCGTTTGGTAATCGCTCTAAACGATGCGGAGGCAGAGCTCCTCGCCGTTCCTACGTCTGCGGCCGCCACAGAGTTCAGCCTCAGTTCTCTGTTTCTTCCTCTTCTCGTTTCCACGTCTTACAGTCTCCTCCTGCTCTCGCTTCTCTGCGGTGCGTGTTTTAATTTATTCACGGTCCTCCATGTGTCGCACAGCTGCGCCACAACTTCACCAAATCCTTGAGGCCTCGCCTCGAAAATCTGCGCTGGCTGCCGCTGTTCTCTCTCCATGTGGAAGCTTTGATCCCGAGTTCAGCCGGAGTCGCTCTGTGACACGAGGACGGAGATTTAAAATGCAGATCACGCGCTCTCATACCCGGAGAGACGAACGCCTCGTCTGCGAGCGGAGACGTGACAGGTGACAGGAAGCTGTCCTTCCTCCTTTTACTTTATATCCCGTTTTCCTTTAATTTCCTCCTCAACAAACCTTTCTCCTCCACATCCCATCAGCCGTCACTACATCGCCCCTTTTCATCCACCTCATTTCTGTCCCTCCCTTTTCTTTTAACGTCCTCTCAGTACAATACTCGGTCTGTGCGACTAAAATAGCGGTTCAGGTACGGTGCTGTGATTTCCATATGGCTCCCATTCACTTACCGTGGAGAAAGACTGTACTGTAGCAAACCGGGCTGTAAAAATATAACAGGGGCAGCTCTTTAAATGTAATGAAAACCCTGCTGCTCCATTTAGAAGGCTGCAGCTTCACCTAGTTGTTAGAGATATCGTCTTGTACGTCGGAGCTGACTGATCCCAAAACAGAAAATCATGAGTATTTTTTTGCTTGATAGTCTTTCGCACAGCTGCTTGCTTCGTCTGCCTCGACAAGAAACGATGCTGATGAGTGTTGGTGTGAGACTGAAACAAGCAAAGATCAACGGCCGTGAACACTCGTCCCATCGTTCTCCCTCCCTGTTGATGTCCATCGTCATCAGGGCCACAAAAATCTCTGCCAGCGTAACCGTTTGTTCACTGCGGCTGCAGTGTCTCTGATCTCGTTACGTGGAGCGCCTGTCCGCTCTACGTAACGAGCCCAGAGACACTCTGACAGTGAAAAAAGCAGCTCTGGATGATGATGTGTGGTCAAGACAGACGACTTGGAGAAAGGCCGAAGAGGTCGGTGTGTTTACCTGGAACACTACAGCTCAAAAACCACGGAAACCAGACATCAGCAGAGCTGCTGGGTGGGACAGAAAATGGTTTTGATCGAGCAAAAAGATCTCAACTGATGAAACCAATCAATCACAGGCAGAGTGAGCGGTGGGCATCCATAATATCTCTTCCGTTGGATGGTAAGGTGTGACTGGTCAAGGTGTCGATCGCTCCCTTCTTCACATTTCTCTTGTGTTCTGTACATCAGATTAATCATACTGTAATTTGAATGATAAGCATTTAAATAAAAAGGTTCGTGTTAACAAGAACAGACGGTAAAGAGGAGTGGCGGAGACGTTAAACAAGACAAGAATCTGAAGTC
>CAEMYA010000035.1:398699-412227 GCA_903131615.1 Diplodus sargus
ACACACACACACATCAAGCAGAGATGAGAGTCGACCGGTCCTGCGCTGAAGTAAGGGAAACAGTTATAACGTTAAGTGGTCGCCGTTGGAAACTGAGCCGAGCTGTGCAACAGAATTAGCGCCGATGTATGGCTCTATTGTAGCAGACGCCTTTGAACACACACACGCATGCACACACACACACACACACCCACACACTATACACACACATACACACACATATACTATATGCACTTATGTCATTAAGTATCAGAATTACACACACACAGATGCGAAAACGATTTGGTGATTAAAGGTTAAAGTTTAAGAGCAGCCATGACCGAACACACACACACACACACACACACACACAGCGTCGCCCCTCGTTCCAAAGCAGGCCGAGAAAACAAGCGGTAAACTCGGTTAAAATGGATTTATTTTATGAAATCTAATAATCGCAGCAATAAAAACATATTGGAATGATGTTCTGGCCGTTTCCTCTCTGACGTCTAAACCCCCTTTTCCTGCTCGCATTTACAGAGGTGAGCGAAAGGATATGAGACAGTGTGTGTGTGTGTGTGTGTGTGTGGAGCATTAACTCAAGGATGCAAAGAAATAAAAAAAAAAAACAAGGGAAGAAAAGAACGAAAGAGTCCAAGTTACATTCAAATAAAAGGATTTAACTCAACAGGATGTTGCATCATGAAGCTGGCACGGCGTCCCGGTCGCTTTGATTGGTCGTTTGAGTCCGAACATGCAGTCTACACCGATTTAAGTTTAACTGCACCAGCCCCGCTATAAGTCCCGGCTTTAGGAATTACATATAAACTGAGCATTTAATTAAAATAAATAGAACGAGAAGGACGACTGGAGCGAGGAAAGGAAACAAAGAGCTGTAAAATTAGCGAGGAGGGCTTAGAGAAGGAAAGGAGAAACAGCGAAAGGGAATAAAAAGAGAAATATATATAAGAACAAGAAAAAGGGGGAATAAAAGAGAGAGGTGAATGTATCTGGATCACTATTTGGCTGCTTTTCAAGGCTTCTTGTGTTTTAGGAAAAGGGGGGAGCAAACCACAATGTGAGTGGGTAGAAAATATTAAAGCGAGGCTCGTCTGTCCTCGCTGGCACCACTTCTCCCCAGACAGAAACCAATTAGAGAGTTATAGACCTCCGGATCAGGACACAAAGGGAATCTTAACACAGAATATCGTGAGCTTGCTTACGGCGTATTAAATCATAGGAGTAAAAATGGAGGCGAGTTCCCTTGAAAACGTCTTTCAGGGCCAGTCACGGTGGTCCCGCTGGCACCGAGAGGTATCAATAAAGGTTGCGACATTCAGGAGTCTGGAGGGGTTTAATGTAGGGAGGTATAAAAAAAAAAGGTGGACGAGGGAGAATACTGGAGGCAGGGTGGCCCGCCGTCTGCACAGAGATCATGAAATATCCTCAAACGTGAGATGTCGACGAAAGAGTTTTATATTTCATTTAGATGCTATAAAAAAGGTAGGTTAAGGTTCAAATGTGAAGCAGATACTCAGTGGAAGAGTTCAGAGTTGATTTTTGGTGCTTAACGACTTCTTCTCTTTTATTCTCGATATGATGTTTTCATGGAAATCTGGCTGATAATATACCTATTTCCTGATGAACAGGCAGCTTTACTCGTTGCGCAGCTAGTTAGCTCAGTTAGCAGCTACAGCTAGTCGTCGTATTAGCTAGCTGACTTTGTGGAGGAGCAGGTTTTCTCCACAGGAGGAGAAAACCTGCTGGGAGGAGGAGGAGGAGGTTTTCAGGCACGAGGAGCAGGGTAGACCGAGTGTCGGAGAGTCAGCTAACATCCCCACTAACTGCACGGCTAACTGAGCTAATAATCTAGCAACAAATACATCCATCCATCAGTTCACCTTGTAGATCCCAGACAGACGAAGCGGCCGGATGACATCTAAGTAAAAGAGCTTTTCGAGTTTATGACGAAACACTTCAGCGTATTTGAGCAGAAAACTGAAAGTTTCGGTTGTAAACTCGACAGGACAGAGGAAACAATTCTCCTTTTAGCTTCTGAAATAAGGTACGAGGCGTCTTTTAAAGGGGGATGGGAGATGGCACTCTGATTGTCAATCCGAAAACACACCCACGGCCCACTAAGAGTCTAAATACATGTTTATCCGTCGTTTAACTAGCAAAAGAAGTTGGACACACCCTAAATTCACTCAGAACCGTGCTCCATAAATCGTTTTAAATAGAGCCACCACAATCGGATCAGGACGCCGCAGTGATGAGGAGTTCAGCGACCGGACCAGCACCGCTCTCACACGAGACAAAGAACAATGAGCTGCTCTCAGAAACACTGTGTGTGCACTTAGATTTATAGAGCAATCATCACAGTACGAAACTCACTTTACTATCTGTGCAACAACACAGAGGCATATTGTGTAACTGTGACCACCAGAAAGCAACTGGAAACACACACTGTTAAACAAACAAAAAACACACATGAGAAGGCCCATAAACACTGTCAACAAACATCCAGCGGCACACACAACAATGTGGGCACGCGGAGAGTAAACACTGGAAACACATGAACCAACAAGAACCAACAAGAACATCAGGACCAGACCGGACGGACACCGCAGTCATGTGATCCAGGTCTCGAGCAAGACGTTTTAATAGGGCAAGTCGAGTCGAGTCGTTAGTGAAGGAAAGTCGAGACAAATCAAGTCTTTAGTGAAGGAAAGACGAGTCGAATCGTTAGTTAAGGAAAGTCAAGTCGAGTCCTTAGTGAAGGAAAGTCAAGACAAGTCGTTAGTGAAGGAAAGTCGAGTCGAGTCCTTAGTGAAGGAAAGTCGAGTCGAGTCCTTAGTGAAGGAAAGTCAAGTCGAGTCCTTAGAGAAGGAAAGTCGAGTCGTTAGTGAAGGAAAGTCAAGACAAGTCGTTAGTGAAGGAAAGTCGAGTCGAGTCCTTAGTGAAGGAAAGTCGAGTCGAGTCGTTAGTGAAGGAAAGTCGAGTCCTTAGTGAAGGAAAGTCAAGACAAGTCCTTAGTGAAGGAAAGTCGAGTCCTTAGTGAAGGAAAGTCGAGTCGAGTCCTTAGTGAAGGAAAGTCGAGTCCTTAGTGAAGGAAAGTCAAGACAAGTCCTTAGTGAAGGAAAGTCAAGACAAGTCCTTAGTGAAGGAAAGTCGAGTCGAGTTGTTAGTGAAGGAAAGTCGAGTCCTTGGTGAAGGAAAGTCGAGTCGAATCGTTAGTTAAGGACAGTCAAGACAAGTCATTAGTGAAGTTATGTCGAGTCGTTAGTGAAGGAAAGTCGAGTTGTTAGTGAAGGAAAGTCGAGTCCTTAGTGAAGGAAAGTCAAGACAAGTCGTTAGTGAAGGAAAGTCGAGTCCTTAGTGAAGGAAAGTCGAGTCGAGTCCTTAGTGAAGGAAAGTCAAGACAAGTCGTTAGTGAAGGAAAATCGAGTCGTTAGTGAAGGAAAGTCGAGTCGTTAGTGAAGGAAAGTCGAGTCGAGTCCGTAGTGAACGAAAGTCGAGTTGTTAGTGAGGGAAAGTCGAGTCGAGTCATTAGTGAAGGAAAGTCAAGACAATTCGTTAGTGAAGGAAAGTCGAGTCGTTAGTGAAGGAAAGTCGAGTTGTTAGTGAAGGAAAGTCGAGTCGAGTCCTTAGTGAAGGAAAGTCGAGTCCTTAGTGAAGGAAAGTCAAGACAATTCGTTAGTGAAGGAAAGTCGAGTCGTTAGTGAAGGAAAGTCGAGTCGTTAATGAAGGAAAGTCGAGTCGAGTCCTTAGTGAAGGAAAGTCAAGACAAGTCCTTAATGAAGGGCCGTCGAGTCGTTAATGAAGTCAAGTTTAGTCAATTTCTGTATACAGAAAAGAAACGAAGAGGCGGACACACCAAACAAACATTAAAACCCTCTCCACTGCAGACACAAGCCCTCCACAACATCTCCCTCAGATAACCACAGCCATGAGAGCACTTACACACACTTCATTTCACTTCATCACTGTTTTTACTGTCAGCCTCTAAGGTCGTTAAGCGCTGCCTTTTTAACGAGCAAGCAGAATAAGAGCCCCCCTCCGTCCCGCTTAACGAGACAGAATAAAAGCCCCCCCTTTAACAGCCCGAAATCTTATTAGCACTGATGCTAATTTGTAATCATAACATCCCACTGTTTCAGTAAAATCTCACTGTGCGTGAGCGAGTGTGAGAAACGGCCACACACACACACACACACACACACAATCACACATACACAACCAGCAAAAACCAAACAATAGAAGTCGAGCAACACCAGGCCGAACAAAGACGGGCATTGTTTTGTTGGGACGAAACTGTGAGACAGGACAGAGTTACAGCTCCCACACTGCACAACACACAAACACGGACAGTAATGATGTTGCTGAGGGCTGATGTGCTCAGAAAAACATGACAAACAGGGCGTTTTGGGTTTCTTTTGTCTCGTTGAGCTGTTGAACTTCCTGTCAGGAGCAGGAAATGGACGAGTGTTAGATGTCAGGAGCCTCTCCTTGACATTTACAGACTGTTTGTAAGCGTGTGTGTGTGTAGGTGTGGGTGTGAATGACATCCGTCAAAGACCTTGAAGACGTGCGAGGGTGCCCCGTGACTCCACACTTACTGTTCTTTTCATTGTCGAAGCCGTTTCCTTTAAAAGTCCCTTCAGAATAAGTCTGGACGTCCGTTCTTGTGCTCTCACGCTCCTCTTCCTCCTCCGGCTCGGCGCTCCTGTCTCGTAACTTTTCGGTCCGATGTGTGAAGGTCGAAACATCTAAGATAAAGGAGGACAGGACATTTTAGGAAATGGCATCTTGGGAAATTTCAGGAATGTGTCAAAGGTTTTTTTCGAGGTCAGCGTTGGTCGATCAAACGAGTTTTCCGTGACATGCGACGAGCTAAAATTAACACGACACCTGGAGGATGGAAGACGTCCATCTTTGAAGCTAAAATATATTTTTTGTTAGCCATAAAGACCCAGAATTTTCTCTTGATTTAATCCTGTAACGTTCATTTTGAGTTGTTCTGGTGAAAATGAATGAAACCTTACAGAAAATGGGAGAAAAAACTTTAAAATTGATTTCCTTGGAGGCTCCAAAGAAAATATTTACTATATCCTGAAGTTCCTAACCCTCACATGTCTACTAAAGTTATGATTTTATTAATCAAGTCTTCATATCTTATTTATTTATGACCAAAATTTGATGTTATTTTCTCAAATTGTTTTATATAAATGCTTTTCAGAGCCTTCGAAATGGTAGAAATGTCCAGTTATTCACAGTAAAGCTTAGAAAACATGTGATAAAAGTGTAAATAAAACAAAATAATATTATATCTTGTCTTTATAATCATCTTGTCACCCTTCAGATTTATCGTGTGAGCTCTCAGAGGTTCGCCTAAAATATTTTTGCTAGCTAACAAGCACAAATTAAATCTTCTCACCTCTCATCTGCCGGCTTGGAAATCAAATGTGCTTTCAGGTGAGATCTGTTCGTCATAAGAAAGGTGTGTTACAGATGCGTGTTGGCATAAAACACTTCGGATACCTTCAGTTGATGTTTGCAGACAGAGCCTGGAGTTCAACAGGTGAGCACAAGCAGACAAGAACATCCACTTCCTGGTTTGAGGGCACATGACCAGAAGTGTTTCACATGACCGACACAAACCTGTGAGGAGGAATTCTGACTCCAGAAGACAGAAGATACAATCAAAACTACAATCAGATCTGACTTTAAATCTAGACAAAATTAACACAGGTGACACTTCATGTATCCTCGACTCATACAGGTGTACTGAAGATGTAACTGGAGGCTTCAGGGTCACCACCCTGCTGGAAAAACCAGCATAGACCAGCACAAAAAACACAACATATGCTGGTCTATGCTGGTTTTTCCAGCAGGGCAGACCTGTTAATGCATCAGAAACTGACTCTGGACTAAAATTTGAATGATCTTAATTGCATGGTAATGTAAGTAGGTGTTCAAAATATCCTATTAAAGCTGCTGTAAGTGATATATTTGCATTAAAATCATCGTGTTTGGTCAGTAACTCATGCCTCTCTTCCTCCAGCTCATGCAATAAAAGATAACATAGATTGTCTGGTATTCCAAACTGCTTCATCCAATCAGGACAGAGAACTCCATAAAGAGGCGGTACTGCCGTCCAGAGATGAAGTTAGCTAAAAGCTAACAAAACACCTCCTGATTTTTGCTGCTTTTTGCCGCCTACAGTTGAATATTTTCAAAGAATAATAAAGAATACTGGTTGATTTCCACTTGATACACACTTTTTGTGATATTTTATTCTTGAAAATTAGAAATACTTGCTATAATTTCCTTTAAATCTAACGATCCAGGACGTCATGAAAACAAAACTCTCACATACACTCCCAATAAAATCCCTCAAAGCGAAGTTTAGCAGTTTATAGGTTAAAGGTTTTTTTTTAGACATCTGAAAACTTGATAAAAATGCTGATTTTTAACCTAAATGGTCTAAAAAACCAAAACGTTGACTGGATTCATCTCAGTTTCAACACAAACACCGTCTCATGTCTTGACCGAGTCAGGCTATAATCGCTGGTTTATGGACTGTGAGATAAACATCCGTGACAACCCTCCAGCCTCTGATGTTTCCGTTACGAGACATTCCCTCCTCACCACATCATCCCGCCGCTCCAGCTGTTCCCATCAGCGGCGCGCTTCGATGAACCGGAGGATGAGGTAAAGAGCCGACCACCCTCTCCTACCTGAGCGCCCTGGAAGACGTCGCAGCGTGCAGCTTCGCGGTGACTAAACACCTCAGCAATTCGGTGATTAGCATCTTGTTAAATTATATTGCTTTTTCCACTGAGCTGTTCAAACTGCATTCCTCACTGCTAGTTAACACAAAGACTAATGAGAGGAGCATGGCGTGTAAAAAATGACTTTACAAGCGTGTGTTGGTGGTACGCGCACGGACGGAAAACAAAACAAAGACGCACAATGTCAGTGTGTTGCGATCCGGACCGACGTGCACGTGAAAATGGGGTCAGTTTGTTCCGTAACAAGCAAATCATTACCAGACTCGTCGGTCCAGAATCGAGCTGGAAGACACAAAGACTCTGATTCATGTTTGAGTTAGCTAACGTTAGCGCTAAACTGCCATTGTTGCTACTAAACCGTAGATTTATAATAGATCCAGATTTTTGGTTCCCAAAGATGGCGCCCGTTCAATGCAATGAGAGTTGGTGGAGTGAAAAAGTTTCTCGCTTCCTGCTTTTGTTCCCCCGCTCGACGCTGCGACGACATCACAGATTAATACGACTAATATTCGTAAAAGAAACAGTCATGATTGAGTTTGTTTGCAGTTCGAGGTGACGACAGTTTTACAGACGACCCTTTTAAAATGTTGCTCTTTGGGGGAAAATGGAGAATTTTTTGGTGCAATACCTCAAATAGCCACCAGGTGAAATCCAGGACGAGCATCAGGCTTTGAAGCCAGTTTTCATAGACACCAAACTGTGTAATGACATTGTGGCGTTATGCATCGCAGCCCAAAAAGACTTTAAGCTAACTTTATGAAAGACGGGTCTTTAAAACGGTGGATACATTTTTTTTTTTCAGGCAAAACAACTCGTTTCTCCGTCATAATTTGAGCCATTCGGTTCATTAACATTTGGAAAGACTAGAAAAGCTGCACGATCACATTATTCTATCTGCGTTCAAGCCGTAAGCTGTGAGTCTCTGGCTCGATCGCTTCGTGGGCCCTGAGACACAGAAGATAGGACAGGTGAGTCATTTTGGCGTCACGCACAACATGGCAGCTTTTGTAGAAATTAACTGGACTTCACCTCCATGGTTGCGTCCTGCGATACAAGGTGGAGCGCTGCTGCTACATCCAGCTCTGTAACAGTCATTATTCTTCTGACATGTCTGGTGCTTCAGGCTCATTAGCGCCTCGTTCTAGACCAAACTGAGGGCCGACACTGATGTTGATTCTCTTCATTGGTCCGTAAGAATGAAAGTATTTCATCAGTATGGGAGCGTGTCTTGGTTTGCAGTGTCCACATTGAGCCTCCTGTTGCTTTTCTGATTACATTTGAGCTGTTTCAGGTTGAAATATTTCACAAATATTACACAGTTTGTGATTTTTTATCGGAGCAAGTCTTTAGAAAAATAGAAGGTTCAGTTACATATGTAGAGATGGTAACATGGGGATCACCTCCATCAGTACATGCGGTAAATCAGTGTGGGATTAATATAATAAAGTCATTGATCAAGACTGCATTCATGGTTCTCTACTGTCTACATGGACCTTTTATATAGCTTGTGTTTTATATCCCGCTGATTTCAGGATTCACCTAACTCGACTGCTCTCCTGCAGCTGGATCTCACTACAATGGAGTCATTTATTCCCGTCTTTACTTCCTTAAAAGGACGTAAACCACGAGTTGGAGGCCAAACGTTGAACATCAGCGCTCGCTGACGGACGTCTTCATCCAGTCGAGACCCAAAAGGCCGGGTTCTGCTCTCTGGACGGCCTCGACAGGTGTCAGAGCAAGCTGTAAACGCAAATCTGTACATATGTGTGTGTGTGTGTCAGAAAGAGAGTTTGTAAGCTGATATCACTCTGAACTCAGGTACAGATGGGGCTACTGTGGTTTTACCCGCTGCAAGTGTTGGATGTGTGTGTGTGTGTGTGTGTGTGTGTGTGTGTGAGGTGATAATGAAACAACTAGAATCCAGCGTGCCAGCCTCGCCTCCGGCCATTTTCCATCACATCTGGTGAAACGCGGCGCACTTTGACCCGTCCGCGTTCAAAAAGCAGAGGATGCTGGTATGAACAGCTGTAAACAAAATATGGTATTTTTTTTTGTTTTGCCTTTTATTTTATCGCCAAGGCCGATTAACATAGCAGAGGGATGAGACAACGGGATGAGGAGAACGAAGGAGGGAGGAGGAGGATGTGTTCAGGGTGAAGTTCAACTGGGGGGAAGAAAAATAAAAAAGCGATTTTTGTTTACTCGCTTAAGAAAATAAATTAATAAAGTCAGCAGTTAAATAATAATTCAAGTTGATGACTGACATGTTTTTGAACATGTGGGCGCCATTTTCTTTTGTTCGTGTTTGCCAGTTTCTTCCATTTCATACACTGAACCTGCTTGTCACTCGCTGATTCGAAAATCTAGTTCTACAATTTGTTACCATAACCAAAATAATAACATTAAAAAAAGTATAGATAACAAATATAAACATCTGGAATCTACAGGGGTGATGGACGTAACTGAAATATGACACGAGGCCAAATTAAAAACAGCTGCGAACTCCACAACGCTCATGTACAACATGTGGTGTTCTGAACAAACGACACAGAGTCGTCTGCAAACAGTCGAAACGCCGCTGATGTTCATATATCTTTACATTTTACAGCAAATATTCAGATTAAAGGGTAAAAACACAAACAACGAGTAAAATAGAAAATACTTTTGCAACGTAACATTCAACAGAAGTGAAATACGAAAAGAGAAACTTTAACTTTAATTCAGATTTAACTGGATTGAAGTCGGAACTCGTAAGAAAAAACTTGAATGCTCTTCCGATAGATTCGATTGTTTCAATGCAAAACTAATGATCTACGATTATTAATAAAATAAAGTATAAAACAAAAATATTGCGTTGAACTCAGGGAACTTTCAGAACTCCCACGTTTTGTTTGCAGATTACAAACGACTCGAGTTAAAAGAGGCAAAGATCCGACGTTTCAGCTGCACCGTGAACGCAGCCAAAGACTACAGCTGAAAGAGTGGTGACGGAGGAAGTGATAAGGAGTGAGGAGGAGGACGAGGGAGGAGGAGGAGGTCAGGGCTGGGTGAGGAGGAGGAGAGGTGTGTTTTGAGACGGACCACCGCCACGGCCCACCAACACTGAACACACACACACACACACAGACACATAGACACACTGTGGTCAGAGGTTCACCTGCAGTTCACGCTGACCATAACAACACCCCTGAGAAGGAGAGCAGGAGGTGAGGGTGAGGAAGAGGAGAGATCTTGATGCGATGTGGTATCAGGAGGGATGGACGGGTGAGGGAGGGAGGGAGGAAACGAGGGGAAGGCAGAGTACTAATTTAAAGTCGTGGGAGCTCAGGAGACGAGTTCAGAGTCCGACTTCTGCAGACGTTGTGGGTTCGGAGCGAGGTCAGTGAACTAAACACATGAATGTTAATCCCAGGCTTTCTCTTATACACATGTAAATGCAAATAAATCACTGTAACCATAATGTATTTAAAGATTTATTCATTTATATCCAAGCTGTTTAAACAGAAAGTCTCAGGTTAGGCTACAAATAGAGTCCGGCTGTTTAAGCCCATATTTGTTGACATTTTGTAAATCAGCACCATTAAATGTAAGCCGAATTAGCTATTAGCACTTCCTGTTTGCAGTGTGACCATCGATGTACAGATAACTATCACTGGATTACTGTGAGGAGGAAGAGAACTTAAAAACGTGGTAATTCTAAGGCAAGTTCTGCAGTTGTGACGTGCATTTTTAACCCCTTTATTTTCTCAGTGGATTTATAGATGTTTATTCACAATGGTCATCTGAGATATTGTTATCCTTAGATGTTGTGACTCATATTGAATCTAAAAATATGTATATTGTGTCCGTGCGTTGAGATTTGGCTGATTTGTGCAACCTTGGTAGCCAAAATAGAAAATATTAACATTTTAGGACGTTTTTCAAAATGTCTTGCTTTAAAACCCATGTTGTACTCAATGCAGTCGTGCTAATAACAATCACGTGAAGAAACACAGGACGCGCTCATCAGAAATGCAGTTTTATTGATAATACTGACACATAATGCAGTGCACACACAGTATTGCTCTTTGGAGATATGACGTCAGATACACGACACGTCAGGGATACATTCAGTCTGCGCCTCCCAGAAAAAAAAACATTGAAATATCACAGAAACTCATCATAGTCAGGATCAACCACAACAAATCATTCAGCAAGATTCCCGACACGTTATCGTTCAGTGCAGTTTTATGGCATCCGGAGTTTGTTACAGCAGATTTGTTTAAAGCCGAAGCGTAGTGCAGCATCTTCCCAGAGACTTCAACTCGAGACAACGGCGTGAAAAGAAAAGCTAAAACTTCGAAATAAATGGCAATACTCGTCCGCGACACTGACGAGTATTTTCCTTTTATTGATTCACAAGTGTTTAAGGCTTCGTAAAGGCCACTGGAAGCTACATCTTGAGTGTTTTCCGGGTTTAATGCCGAGGCAACGAGTCAGCGTTAAGCAGCAGCGGGTGTTAAGTGTTCAACAAGGCAGCAAAGCTCAAAAAGCTAAAGGCACGTTACATTCACTGACAGCGGGAACAATCGGACACAAACAGTGCTGAGCCGACGTTTTTAGAGGCGAGTTCGCTGTATGAAATATAAGTAAAACGACGGCGACTGGCAGCAGGATTGTCGACATACAGGTCTTTACATCAGCAGGACGCTTGAAGCTCTCTTTCAAATATATAAAACTATTTCAAGAAAACTAAAATCTCTCTCCAGGCGAAATACACCGATCTCATCCAGCGCTGGGGAATTTCTCTCTGTTGGTTGTTTTTTAAACATATTTACAAGTTTTTTTTGTTTGTTTTATTCCTGAAGATCACAGCCACGTTTTTTTGTATTCTTTAAATGTTTCATTGATCATTTTTTCTGCTTTTCTCTTCACTATCATCGTTAAAGAAGCGAAGTGTAACGTTGGTTTGAATCCCTGTGTTGATCAGCTTTTATTTCAAGTCAAACAGTCGATTTTTATCATCTAAAGTGACAAAACCTCAATTTTTTTTTCTTTTGCCATCTTTTACAGCAGGTTCTAGACAGAAACAGGTGGTGTTTTTCATTCACTTACGGCTTCAAGTTCATTTCTTTGTTGTGTAAACAGCTCGAGGAACAACAGGATGCCGACCCAACCCGACCGTTCCTCCAAAACAGCAGAACTTTAACTTTATTTGGTGTATTTAACAGCCGGCGTCCACAGGGTTGGACCGCATCACGGCCCAGTCACGTTCCTATTGCGGTTTCGGTGTCCACATTTATACTTTCAAGTCAAAAGAAGCGATCAAAAACCGTCCTACCTAAATATTGATTTGAGCGCCTCACAACCAACCAGTTCTGGTGTCTTTACAGTCCCGTTGTGTTAACGGCATGATCCAAATCCAGTCCAACCAAATGATTCCCCTTAAAACCACCCGAACACTAAACCTCATCACGCTGATATTAACATGAAAAGACGTGCGGTGTCGGCTCTGGTTGCGTTCAGGCGCAGTCACGGTTCTGTCGCGGTATCAAGTTCTCTTCAGCCGCCACGTTTATATGATTTAGTTTGGATGCGCACGTACAGCTCATCTGAATGTGGTGAACGTCTTACTGTCTAACGACTCCTGGCGCGTAGAAGAGCCACATTTGAGGTTTGGGAGCGGTTTGGACACGGCCGCACCAACTGTCTCGCAACGGGTCCAAACACGGCTCATGTTCCCCATTAGTGGGTGAGTTATCCAACACTTGCTCGTAGATGATAGTAGGAGCCGACGGCGAAGGATCAAAAGGCGACACCGCTAAAACCGCTCGGCTGCCGCAAAAACCAGATATCCCTGTGGTAACTTTTCTAACACCTCCTGCTTAAAAACCCAAAAGAGTCTGATCGATCGGAACCAGCGAGCAGCGGTCACAAGGTTCACCTGCACCTTTGATCCAACGGGACAAAGACAAATGGAAGTACAACGAATGGAAGTCAATCTAGATCGATGTAGCGACGCTCAAAATCCCTGAAAATAATCATCCACGTCGTTGTGTTTCTACGTCTGAAGGTTCTTGGTGTTCACAAATTGGATAAAAGTCGATCGTTTATCTCTACGGTCTCCCGACAGGTGAGAACGACTCCGTCAAGCCAAAATGCAACAGTGGTTTCCGAGGAGCATTATCGAAATCTAAACTCTGCGGGAAACCCTTTAAAATAAAGGAGTTTACGAGCACGAGGAGACGGACGCTGCCATCCAGTTCAGAGCGAAACATTTTCAAACTCAGATGGTTTTACATAAGTCGTTAACTGATTTTATATCTCCGAGGACGCTGCGATGCTGTGATATAAATACGCCGCGTTGGACTTAAACCCTCTCTGACCCTGACGACAGGTTGCCAAAACTGTCCAGTAAAACGAGCCGCTCCTGAGTCTACGTGACTTTTGTTTACGGGGGCCGGCTCGGCTCGTAATCGGCCCGGTGTGAACCTGAAACCGACCACGCGGGACAAAGTCAACTTTTCCACTCTGGTGCAAAACTCTCTAATAACACGACGGAGGCCGACGGAAAATAATAGAAGGTGCAGAAGAAGAGAGCGGAGGTCAAACTCTCTTCTTCTGGTCTTTTAAATAAGGACTTCGGTGGAGTTTTTTTAACGTCTGAGTCAGCGAGGGGGATGGTTAAGGATCAGACGACCTCAACACACACACACACACACACACACACACACACACACCAACACACACAGGAACTACAAACATGTACTGTACTT
>CAEMYA010000035.1:436820-450777 GCA_903131615.1 Diplodus sargus
CGGGAGGAGATGGAAACAGAAACAGAAAGGTGGCAGAAAGGGAGGCGACAACAAGGCCGAGGTGCGGAGGAAAGGTGAGGATTATTAAGAGAGGGAGTTTGCTCCGGGTCACAGCGAGGCTGGAAACTGTGTCTCAGCTGACGGTAGCAACCGAGAGACTGGCGAAGGAGGGAACGAGAGGCGGTAGGGGGGCGAGGAGAAAGGAGGTGGCGGCACGGGGTGAGAGGAAGGTAAAGTCGGGTTGGAAAGGTTGGAAACGGTGGCTCACTTCCCCGTGACAGTAGCAGATCTGAGTGAACGGGGCTGTCAGAGGAAAGTAAAGGAACAGGAGAGCCGAGGAGGGAGGGGATAAATCAAAAAATGTTTAAAAAAGGAGGCGTTCGTTGGCACGGAGGAGACGAGCAGAGGGTGAAACCGAGGCGAGGCGACGATGGAACCAGCGGCTCACTGGTCATTTCACTAGTTTCCATCCAACTGTCAAGTGAATTTCGAGCAAACGCTTTGAGACGTCGCTAGAACTCACGGGCGACTTAGATGTGTTTCCATCGGCTGGGTGAAACCATTTTAATAGGCTTCCTGAATGAAGAACATACACCCACTGCGTGGCTCCATGGAAAGAGCCTTTTTCGTGGGTCAACGACTGTTGGGGCGCGCAGTTATTGTTCTCCACTGTGCCGTTTAGTTTTCAGCCATGTTTTAATGTTTTCAAGACAAAGAGAAGTCGTTTTTTTATACCGGAGCATGTACGGCACGGTCGTTCTGGAATATCTCAGGTTTAAGAGGCTTTATTTCATACCGATTCTTCATAAAATGATCAGATCAGGTATCAGTTTCCCACAAGTCTTCGAGTAGCATCAAATAAATCATCCAAATATTACGTCCAAGGTCTCGCACAGCCTTTGTTTTCATGCACAACATGTATAAAGCTGCAAAAACGAAGGAAGAGAAAGGACTTAAAGGAAATGGAGAGGACCGAGTCAAAGCTGCCGCGCCGATGCGAAATGGCTTTCAAGGGAGAGGTTAGAGGTCTCATTTAAAAGTAATAAAAAAAAAGGGCAAATTCTGACATGATTAGTCATTTGTTTGGGCATTAGACAAGAAGAGTGACGTGTGCTTCGGGTCCCGGTGGAAGGAAAGGTCGGCGTTTGGGCCGAGAGAACGGGGATAAGGGTTGAGCCGAGCGTGGGCGACGGCGGAGCAGCTCCCGGGACGCCGTGGCAGACTCTGAAAGACAGACGCTGACGGCGGCTGACGTGATCGCCTTCGCTTCGAAGCAAATCGGGAGAGAGGGCGGCCTTTTTTTTTTTTTTTTCATTTCTCCGAACCCGTCCCACTGCGGCGTTGTCGAAAAAAAGCGAATTCAACACGGGTGAGTCATCGGAGTCGTTTGGAAAAACGGGCCGGAATGTCAACGGCGCCGGAGGACAGGAGGACGGGGCATGAGAAGAGAGGGGGAGGAGGGGAAGGACGGAGGGACAGGCTGACGGAGGAGACTGGCAGGAGCTCAAAAATGTGATTTAAATGGTGAAGTTTGGGGCAACGAGCGCGACGTTTTAAGGAAGTGGAACAAAGGGGAGCACTGTCTCCATCTTCTCCATCTTCTCATCCACATCGCTCTTCATCTCTCTGAATCTCTCTTCATCATCTTCCAATCCTTTTCCCTCATGTGTCCCAAAAACAGGTACATAAATTTAAATTTGGCCTGAATTTGCATTCAAACACACACATGCATGTAAAACATCAGTGAACTGGACAGAACCAGATACAGCGAGAATATAAGGTCAACTAAACCAATTTTACTGATGAATAAACTTGTTTTTTCTTCTCTTGAAGGTTAAAAAAATAATTATTTAATGTAAAAAATAATGTAATAATCATTCTCTGCCTTAAAAAGTGGTAGAAGTACTTATTCTATGGGTGGAAAGCAGCAAAATGTAAATAGAAAATAAAGAAATACATGAAAAGAAAAATCAGGATTGTTGGTGCCATAATCTACTCGAATTACCAAAGTAATGAACGGGAATTGTTCAGTATCCCAAGAAGGGAAAACATCCTTTAAGCTCCGAGTACGCAAGTAACCGCTAACATCAAGTGATCTGGACGGCTCATTGATCCAACCTGCCAACGTGACATCAGATCAGCACCACAACAACCCGGATCAAGCCGTCGAATCCACAAGCCGGCTGTGTTTACACCTTTGATGCTCTGCGTGCACAAACAGTCAACGCTGATGGTTGAAACGATATTATCATCATCTTGTTGCTGCTGTTTAAATTCACCCAGACGTATATTTTAAGAACTCCTGTACTGATATTAAAATATGTTTGATTAGTTTCTGTTTATCAGCAACACATGCACACATAACATTGTACTCACACTGCCTATAAATGGATTTATGGCAGTTTGGACTTTGACATTAAACACTCTCTTCTTACCTTCAGCGTGTCGAAGCCTCTCTCCAGGTACGTCCCGTACTTGTTTTTCTCTCCGGTGGAGGCGTAGAATTTGCTCCACCAGTCCATGAACTCCTCCTCCTGTAGGCCACACAGTTAAAGGTCAGGTCAACAATGAACCAGAGCTGCTGAGTACAAATGGAGCGACTCAGTAAAAAGCTTTGAAATTCATGCTGGAAATATTTGCATTGGATGAAACTCCACGTCGTCTTAATTCTCAAGACAAACCGAGAAAGAAATGACCTCAAACTGGCCTTCTCTCTCACCAAAACCTCCGTGGCTACTGAAATGATCCGCGCTGGGTTTTGATTTAATGACCTTTGACCTTTAAAGCGCATTGAAACGCCGACAGTGAGCTCTGCGCGCCTCATGCAGAGCGAGCACACTCAGAAAAATAACCCGCTCCTCATGGTTTTTTCCAGTGATCGCATAGCAACGTGGAGTTCGCCAACTCACGTCAACACAAGTAAAAGCTGCCTCTGGTGGCTCCGTGGCATTAAGGTCATGGTATATGGGCGTTCTGAGGCAATGGAAACGGGCACAAAGTGGACAAAACCAACATGGACGTCAGGAGAGGAGCGTTACGGCACCAGAACCTCGACGACAGTCACATGTGAACGTATGTTTATGTATGAGTGAGGAGAATCGCTCCGAGCTCTTTTCCATCGCTGCTCCGTTACGCATAAATATTCACATCTATTGTCTAAAAAAATACAGTGTTTTTGTTTTAAAAACATCAGCTGTGTTCGAACGAAGCTATTTTGACTTATGCTGTCAGATTCTGGCTCTTGTTTTGCTTCTGGTTGCATGAAATCTGCGGTCGACATCACCGACCGGGAGCAGGATTCCTCTGCAGGGACTACAAGTTCTCTGCCGTGAACCTCAACTTGTCAGAGGCTCAGACGGTTTTCCCTCCTCCGGATCGGGAATGAAGAGCGAGTGAGTCTCAAGTCTTAATATCAAGTCACAAGTCCTAAAAAACAAGTCATCATGAGCCAAATGTGACGCCATTTACACCTGTAATCACGCACTTTCCGCTGTGGTTGGACAAGACGTCATGCAAACTGGTTCTGTTCGGGCCCGACCCGATCCTAACAGGAATTCCTGAGCTGAACGTTCTGCACGCTGCCGTCCACGACGACCACAGAGAGTCTATAAATCCTATCCAGCGTCAAGAAAAGGTATCAGAGCTGCAAGTAACCATCACTGTCACTGTCAATCAACCTGTCGATTGTTTCATAGCTTTATCGATTAGTTGTTTGGTCTATAAAATGTCAGAAAATGGTAAAAATCTGTTTCCCGAAGCGCAAGATGACGTCCTCAGATGTCTTGTTTTGTCCACGACTCAACGATATTCAGTTAACTGTCAGAGAGGAAGCAAAGAAACCAGAAAATATTCACATTTAAGAAGCTGGAATCACCTAAGTTGAGAATGTGCAATGTGTCCGACTTTTAGTTTAGCAGCTACGGGGAAGAGTTGTGTAAAAAAAAAAAGGCAATCCAATGACTTGACTTATGCCCAAAGAGCCGTATGGAGCCATTTTATGATTCTCTTTTCAGTTTTTTATGACGTTTTAAAACAAATCCCTGCTGCGAAGCTCAAGAAAGGTTTTGTGGACTGCGGAGCTTTATATCAACATGAGAGGGAGGAGATAATGACGGAAATTTTGTTTTTTTGGATGAACTGTTCCTTTAATTAACACAACACTTTAGGTTTTAACACAAAGAGACAAAGACTGAGAACTCGTGTCGGGGGAAATCGAACCAAAATAAACACCAGTGTGAAACTTTTCACAAACGTTTCAGGAATGGAAATCTATAATTCATCACTTTTCTTATACGTTTAAACAAGTTGTGTCTCACAGACTTACCCAGTGCAGCATCTAGCGTCAGCGTTAACAGTAAGAGGCAGGTCAGACACAAATTAGATTTCATCACACACTGAACACTCCATCAGCGCAGACACACACACACACACGCTGACAACACGCAACCACACACTAAAATAACACGACTAAACACATTTTAAGTAGCTTTTCAACACATTTCGTAATACTTATTCTCATTACACATGAAGGGGTTTCATTCCAAAATGAAACTGAGGAAAAAAAAAAAAAAAGAGGACATAAATCCCTCTATTACAAAACGACTGCTGGCATGAAAGTAAAAGCCGTTAAAGTCTTACTATTACAGCCATGAGTCACCGCGAGGCCGGCCCGGCACTCACAAAGTCACTCTGTTTTGGGGGATAAAATATCTTTGTTTTTGAAATGTTGACTGATGGCTCTTTGTGGTTTTGGACGCGAGTCATTTGTGATTTATTTTTCAGGGCATGTATAACATCTTTGGTTGTGTGTGTGAGTGTGTGTGTGTTTTTTTTTGGTTGTTTTTTTTATCGGGACGTCGGCGTCATCCATCAAATCTACCAAAAAGTCTGTTCACATTGGCAACGTCGGGCGATTTTAAAAACGCTCATTTCAGAGCGTTTTTTTTTCTCACAGAAATAAAAAACTCTTGTCTGAGCGTGTGTGTGTGTGTGTTTGTGTGTGTGTGTGTGTGTTGGCCCTGACGCAACAAGGAAACAACGACTACAAAGATGGGGAATACCGCGGGGACAGATCAAACTACCAGCCTGCCCCTTCGCACACAAAAACGTCGCCGCCCTGCAACCTTCAACCCTCTCGAGCTTAAAACACACTCATGACGCATGTACCACTTTTTCCTTTGTGTGTGTGTGTGTGTGCGGACATAAATGTAGAACAAAAGTGCTCTTATGGCACTGGGTCGGTGTGGAATCCCCTTTCTCCTACTTCCCACAGACACACCGAGGGGGGAAAACGATGGAATTCCTCGTCTTTCCAAAGTGGCAGCATGGCATGGAAAAGGGCGGCACGTGGAGTTTAACTGGTACGTGACACACACACACACACACACAAACGCATGCATGAAGTGTCTGGTGTGTGTTAATGTGCCCTCTGAGTACCGCCGGTGCCAAGCATTGATGACAGGGGCGCCAGAAACTGTGTGTGTGTGTGTGTGTGTGTGTGTGTGTGTCAAGGTGTGTTCAGCCGTGATTCAGACAGATTAAGGCCGTCAGTGGAACGTTCCAGACCGCGGTACACACTCAATATCGACACACACACACACACACACACACTGAGTCCAGTGGTGTGTTCAGGGTGTCAGTGTGGTTTGGAGCCTATCATTACACCCTGCAGGGGAAGCCAGGGCTAACCAAAGCAGACTGGCACTGCCAAGAACTGTGGGAGCAGAGCGACTTGATTTACATAAGAGCGGCGAGCTGCTGCTGCTGCTCCTGCTGCTGCTGTGTTAAACGCTTTTTTGTGGGGAAATCCCTTCCACAGCAGAGCCTGAGGTCAGGGGTCGGAGTGGCGAGCATGAAGCTGGAAGAGGCTGCGAGTCCGACAACGGAAAAACTACGCAGCCCGGACCGAAGCTGAAGGAGCCGTCGGGAGCTTTGTGTTGACTCTCAAACCGCCAACGAAGGGAAGCTAAACGGGACTGACAGCACCCCTAAAAGAAGGCGCGCCTAGAAAATACATATATCCGTTTAAGTGTGCGCTGTATACATTCCCTCAACCGTACAACACAGAAAAAACCACAGTGGTGATACAGCGGACTAGTTTCTCCGGTAAACACACCAATCTTTTTGGCTCGCAGTTGTTTCTCTGGGCAAGACAGAGCGGGATTGCCGTGAGTCCTCCATACATGCCGAGCGTGGATGGATGCAACACGCTCGTTGAAGGTCATGCATGAAAACACTCCTGCAGCTCTTGAGGAAGAGTATAGCTCAAGAAAAGCAGCAGCAGGCTGGTCAGGAGGGACTAGGTGTGTTTACTAGGGCAACTACAGGTAACAAACGCCCGTGTTAGCAGCACCGCAGGCTGTTTATTGCATGAAAACTACAAATAAGCGACACATGATACGTTATATATTTTAACATTAAGACTATATTCCTAATTTAACATTTAATGTGTAATCTCCCTTTCCGCACAAGTTGTTTAGACGTCCTTTAAAGTTGCTAACTTGGAAAAGATAAAACCCTCCAGTCAGAGTTTCAGGAAGCATCGATGGTGGATATCATCAAAGTCAAACTAAACATCTGCTCATTGGACCTTTAACGTAGTAATATTTCAGTGATTCAGTGCGAGCTATCACTGCTAATGCTACTACCCCAGTTCTTCTCTTAGGTTACTCCAAAGTAGCCAGAAATCTTATCCGCATCATTTCCTTCATGTCAGAAGAATTTTTCAAAGAAATGAGCTGAGAGCAGAAACAGCAACTGGAAAAGCTTTCAGGAACTGGATATAGATTGAGTCAGTGCTGCATAATATCAATCAGTGATAGCAAAGAAGACATTTATTTATGTGAAACTGCCTCAGATTCTTACTTGAGGTTTTGGTGCGCTGCCTCCAAACCACAGCGGAGAAAATGACAAATACACACAAACAGCTTCAGCTGCAACATCTATTCCAGTTTTTTCCACATTTACAAGTTTATACTGAAGATACAGAATCAGGTCAGAGACAATCAGAGAGAGTTTAAGGCAGAATGGTTCAGGAATTTCTCCTCAAATCAGCCTCAACCTTCAGACTGTTGGCCTCTACGTTACGCGATGGTAGACTGGACTGGGCCACAAAGAGACTCCATTTCTAAATGTTATTGAACTATTGTGACATATTCAGTCTAGAAATGCAGACTTAAGGATCCTTTTCTTTGGTCTGATCAACAGACTGTCCAAAATATCCACCATTATCCCCATTTTTTGTCCAATATTCGCTCTTCTTTCTGGTCTTTTACAACTCCTGAGACAAATATTTGGCTCTTAAGCTGCTAAATTATGGAGAACTGAACTGCCCAAATCAGAAATAAATAAATAAATATAAATAACACGTCATTAAATGGGCTGTGATTGGCTTTGACTGACAGTCTGCTCATATTTTACTGAAATGTAACGGAATAAATATAGTTGTCAAAATAAATTGTGGAAAAAAATGGGAAATGGTAAATAAATCTTGAACTTCTAAACCTGATGTTGCTCAGATTTGACCTCGACATCTCCAAGTCTTCTTGATCCCTACATAAACCGAAATGAGAGACGATATTTAGGGTTCAATAACTCTGAAGTATCCGATATGCTGAAGTCTGGCTCCGGAGATTAACAGCGGACTTATAAACTCAATACACCCAGGAGTGCACGGACACATTTGGACGACATTCTGGGCAGCAAATATGTGCAGCATTCAGATTCTGGAGGTGAACAGCAGCTTACATCAGTCTGCGGCTGAAATTAGCAGAACAAGAAAAACACTAATGATTTAGTAAGCCGGTCCGTCGTCTTGTTTCTGGTCGCAGTGTCATTATAGGGCCATAAATGTGTGCCACAAAGCCGCCTGGCGCGAAGCCATCTCAGTTAGTTTCTCTGGTCCCAAAGCAGCCAGGAAGGATTTATGGAACGAGAAGCGAAAATACAACATTTACAGTGCGGGATTATAACCGAAGTTGACTGGTTTCTGGCGACGAACCGGGGATAGTTTTGACAAGAGGGGGAACCACAATTTTTGAGCACGTCGCTGATGGAAAACAAAAACCACAGTATGTGGAAGTGACAGCTTTTTCAAACGCGACTACCTTAAAGACGGATTGCGAAAACGAGAAACGAGGGATGGCTGGTTTGATCCCTGACAAATACAACCATCAGGCGCGGACGCTGCTCATGAAAGGCGACAGGCAATGTTCAATTTCCATCCGAGCGACGTTAGATCTCAAACAAATCTCGAAAGGGGAGGAGGGGGGTTGCCGCCTCCGAGGTCTGAGGAGCCATGACGCTACTGACAGCCGATCTTCTTAAACTCGTCCAACTCTGAAACTGAATCTGACTGATCAGTCTTGGAAGCCGCCCGCTCCGTTGCGGTAATCTGGTAATCATCAGACGTACCCATGACCCGTCTTTTGGTCGCGACCCAGAGATTAAGAAAGCCAGGATTTACAGCGGGCTTTTCTTTCTCTGGTGCCATGAGATATTAGTCCATTTCTGATTCTTTCCCTTCTCCCTCCTTAACCCTCTCTCGTTCATCCATCCCTCCCTTCGTAGCTGTCTGCTCACAGAGAGTTGTGGTATAGAGGATCTATAGCAGCTCTGTTGACTTTGGCCCCGTCCAGACAGAAAGCCGAGCCTTTAATTTGACTGGTTTCAATATCTGACCCCTAATAAAACAAATATCTCTGTTTGGAGAGAAAGAAATCACCCCAAATTACTATCGAGAGCACTACTGGATGTGTGTGTTTGTGTGCTGCTCCGGGTCAAGCTTAGTCTTCAAATTGACCTGGCTTGGATAAATAAAATGGAAGAATGTAACGAGGAGCGCGGCCTCCCCCGTTTTTTCGGATCTGGGATCGGATTTCGTCCGTAACCGCACGGCTCGGCGTGTGCCGCTCCGTGAAACCCTGATTTCTTCGGGAGAAGATTATTTTCCTGAGCCGAGACCAAAAAAGAGGCAAAATCTAAAAAAAAAGTTTCTTGTTTCATCCCAAAAAGAAAGAAAGAAAGAACAACTTCTTTATCTCATTCCTTCTCCGCAGTTATCCATCAGTGTCTCACTTAAAACAAACTTCATCAATAAAGTGCCTTCACTCTATAATTAGATCCGTGCTACTGTCTGCTGCCTCGTAACCAAACCGCAGTTCAACATGAGGAATTAATATAAATGTGTGTTTCGTGCCTCGCATCCATTTTTAAACTTTTGGATTTTAGTGTGTAAATGTTTCTTTTCAACTCTGTATTTATGAAACTCAATACTCAAACACAGTTTACAATATAACAGTTTAAAAAAAGGAATAGTTCGACTTTTGGGAAAACTTGGAGTTACCACAAAGCAAATCGTGTTCTGTCTGACGGCCAGTAACCAAACTTTTTAACTGTTTCTTTATCAGAATTGAGTCGTGATTCATATTTTTGATAGTTTCTTTTTGTTTCTCTTGCAGTTCATTGTTCTATGTGTAGTTTTACTTCATTTGCTTTCAGGACTTTACACAAAGCTTCTACTTTATGGTGTTGTTGGTACAATGTGATCTTAATTTGAACCAAAACAACCAGGTGCACTTATAAGTTTGTGCAAAAACAACGGCATTAGAAAGTAGACGGGAGCAAAAGTGCGAGATTGTCACCTAGTTAAACCATCGCACATAGCATTGTTCTCTCGGATCGCTTTAAAAAGAATTACGTTTAAAAATGCTACAATGGGTCGTCAAACGTACTTTACACCAAAGTAAAGTATATGTGTGGGAAACACCGTTTTTAATAGGTTGCATGTATCAGGAGACGGTCCGTGTACCAATGGTTTTAAAATGAATTGTTGCCGATGTGAACAGATCTGTAGCAGCATCAACGTTAATCTCTCATTAACATCATTAGCAGGTGAAATTGTAAGACAAAGGTAGAAAGTTCTGATGAATCTGTAAATTTGATGGCGGTTAACAAATCGAAGATTAAGGACAGATCATGTAAAGTGTGTTTGACATTGTGGTTGATGTCAGAGTGTGAAGATGAATGAATGAAATGAGTTAAAGGTGAGTTTGGTACCTACATGAAGGCTGGAGCTAGAGGTGGAAAGGTTAATGATAGCTGAGCTGGTTCCGTCTGCAAGCTACAAAACACGTGCACACACACATAAAACACACACGTTCAGGTTAGCTGGTTAGGGTTAGCCACAGACATTAGCGTCAAAGAGCAACACAGTTTAAATAAATTCATAAAAACATCAGAAATAAACATTGCACACAGTTTATACATCAACGCTAACATCAGCAGACATTTTGGTGACTCAAACACACAGAAACATCGTCGTCACCGATCGTGCGTTTCGCTCGGACAGAAACGATTCATCAAAAAGCTGTTTTGTGAGGGAAAAAACTGAAAAGTTAAACATTTGTCTTTCCCTGCTGCGACGTGCAGACAGCTGAGTTCTGGTTCTGGCTGATGGGCCTCGATGGAGCCCAGATTAGAAAGACAAAGTGTTTACATGAGGTCACGGAGGAGCTGAGCGCATGGAGGAAGAGAAGAAGAAGAAGAAGAAGAAGAAGAAGAAGACAGGAAGGGCGAAGGGAGGAACGCTGAGAAACTCCAATGTGAACACGAACAACTTCAACATGTGAGGGAACAAATAAGCCTGGCATTCCTCCTTTTTCTTATTATTTGGAATCAGGATTGCGCAACAAAACAATGTGATTAAACTTTGAGGTTGTCGACCAAACGTTGCACTTATTCAATACATTTAACTCCATCAATGAACGATTGATCGATCGGTCCCGGTAAGAATTCAACGAGCGTGCAGAGCTTCAGGCCGCCGTCGCCGCAGATGTTCCCACATGTTGCTTCACCGTTTTCGTTTCTATGTAGTGTTGTGTTGAAGTCAGACCGCTTTAATCGGACGGAGGCGTTAACGTAATGGTGTGCATGTTAATTTCAACACACACACGCACACTGATGAACATTAGCTGAGCTCACCAAACATTTAAACACGAGAAGACAACTGAGGTTTTGCATCAGCGGAAGAAAACGGAAAAATTAGGCAACCCGATGATGTCACCTTATGTTAAATAATGTACGTGTGTGTGTGTGTGTGTGTGTGTGTGAGAGAGAGAGGCTGTTGTGGCGCCTGTGGGTCGAGTGGCAGCGACCCGCCACCCACAAACATAATTAAAAGAGAGAAAAAGAGCAGTGAGGATCTGGCGATGACGGAGGGATCAGAGAGGGTGACGAACCACAACAGTGACGAAGGAAGAAGAGAAGGACGAGATGTTCTTTAGTGAGCGACCACAAGAAAAACCACCGTCAGCATGATGGATAGAGGAGGAGAGAAGGAACGAGACAACGAAGTGAAGGAGAGCAGAGCGGGAGGACGGAAGTGAGGAAAAGGAAAAGATGTATGGGATGTGGACAGAGATGGAGGGAGAGGATGGAGAGGAGAAAACAGATGAGGAAGAAGAGAGAGAAGGAAACTGGTGAAGAGAAAACTGAGAAAAGAAGGACAAAAGGTGATGTGTCAAAAGAAAAATGATGAAAGAAAAGATGAAGTCAGGTAGAGAAGTGATAAAAAGAGGGATGGAAATAAGAGGGTATGAAAGCTGGAGGAAAACAAAGAGTGGAGGGAAGACTGGATGTAGGGATGTGGGAGGAAAGAAAGAAAAGATGGATGAAAGGAAGGAAACAGAGGTCGATGCAGGAAGCAAAGTAGGGAAGTAAGGATGGAAGGAAGGAATGATATGATGGAGGACAAAGGATGTAGGAAGGGAAGACGAGAAGGCAGTAGAAGAGAGAGATGGAGGGAAGAACAGGTGTAGGAATTAATGGATGAAGAAGTGAGGGAGTTCCGTAAAATGAAGGTAAGAAAGTGTACAGGGAGGAACGAATAGAAGGAAAGAAAGAGGAAGAACAGGGGGAGTGAAACAGGGAGGGAGGAAGATAACGGGGAAGGAGGCAAGGATGGAGAGAAAAAAGAAAGGATGGAGGAGTCCAGAAGGTAAGGAGATGAAGAAGGAGATGACAAAAGTTGGAGGAGAGTTGCAGAGCGGTCCTATGGAGATAATGAGACAGAAGACGACTAACGAGGAACAGACTGCCTGTGTTTGTTTATACACACTGTAACACACACACACACACACACACACACACACACACACACACACACAAACCACAGGGTCTGTGTTGGATATCATCGAGGGTCAGATTTTCCCCTTCAGTGATCACCAGGAGGAAAATTAACTGAGACAAAGGAGAGGAGGAGGAAGAGAGATGGGTGAGAGGAAGAGTAGAAGAAGAAGAAGGAAAAAGGGAAGGAGAAGAAGAAGAAGAAGAGTGGAGAGGGAAATTAAATTGAGAAATGAGGAAGGAGGTGAAAGGGAAGACGGTGGGTGAGAGAGGGGAGTAAAAGTGTGAGAAGAAAAAGAATGAGGAACGGAGGACGAAGAGGAGAGGAGGATGCAAGTGAGGAAACGATGAATTAGAAGAAGAAGAAGATAAGAGGGAGGAGGAGGAACAAAACAAGCAGTTGAGAGAAAAAACATGAGACTGAAGAAGGATAGAAAAAAGGAGGAGGACAAAGAAGAAAACAAGGAAAGGAAATACGAAAGAGAAGGAAGAGAGAAGAGATGTTACAAGGAAGGGGGGAGAAGACATGAGAAGGGGACAAGGAAAGAAGACAAGGTGATAAAAGACAGGTGGGAGAGAGGAGGAGAAAGAAGGGTGAGGAATGAGGGGAAGAACGAGGAGAAGGAGAGAAGAGAAGGGAGGATGACATCAGATGACAGGAGAGGAAAAAGTGACGAGGAGAAGAAGCTGAACAGAAGTCCGGACGTCGATAGGAATCACAAGCTCGAAAGTCAGAACTCCTCCTCAGATTCCCCGTCTTTGAACGTTACTTCAGTTCTTTCTTTGGTGGTTTTTCCATGTTGCTGCTCGTTAACTTCAAGTCCTGCACGCTCAGAGCGCTACTGCAGAGCCTTTTCCAACACCACACTGAAGAAGCAGCCGCTTGTTTTACATCGTTTGCAGACCAGAATTACAATCAACATGCGGGAGGAAGGAGAGAAACAGCCTGCAAATCTCACTGACTGACTGTCTTCTTATTCCCAAATGCCCGCTAGAGCGATCGTGGATGCTTCTTCAAGCTTGATTGACAGCTCATTGGAGCTCATATGCCCGCCCTAGAGCCCACAACAGCCAATTACTGAGTCTCTCCTGAGCCTCTGGATGATCGACGCATCATGTAGCCAATGAGATTTAAAATACCGCAATATATGGTTTATTATGCTTTTTTTTATTAGGCTCCATAAACTTTGAAATCATGCAAATGTACTTAGTTTAGCTCTCTAGCAAATCAAGGAAATTAAATAAATATGATGGGTTTCTGCACCTGGTACTCTCAGGCGGGAATAACTTGATGTCATTTTAATTTTGTTTCTATAAAAGATGATTTCAGGAGGTGAAATATTTCAGAAAAGAGACGAGAACTTGGACTCTAAATCCGTCTCTTCACTCCACTTTGTACCAGTCACGTCGCTCTCCCTGAACCCCTCTGGACTATTTTTAGTAAATGCAACAACAACATCGTAAACACAATAACTAGCTGGGGTTTATTTTTTATGTTTTCTTTAATGGACTTCGGGGACCGTGGTTTTGATGACAGTGCATTCCTGAATCCGTCCAGCTGCCTTCAGTCCTTATTGGAGAGAAAACCTGATTACACATGGGCGGCTGCGGTCTGTGTGTGTGTGTGTGTGTGTGTGTGTGTGCATTATTTATGTTTGCCCCCTCAACAGAGTGTATGACAGCCTCGTGCGGTCTGCCAAACCAACGAGACCGAATTATGTCGTCTCCTGATTCTATACAATCGTCTATTCACTAATATACACAACAAAAACCATTTAATAGACCACAGCAGTGTGTGTGTGTGTGTGTGTGTGTGTGTGTGTGTGTGTGTGTG
>CAEMYA010000035.1:453714-494460 GCA_903131615.1 Diplodus sargus
AAACAGTTTTTAGATTGTGAAATCAGTGCATGGATTAGAATTTGTCAGGGAGTCAGAGTAGGGATGACTCTCTCTGCCTGAGGTGTCGGGAGATGTCAAGAAGTCGGATGAGGGGTGATCTTCTTGGTCTAAGGTGTGGGAAGTTGTCAGGAAGTCGGATAAGAAGCGATTCTCTTCGGCTGAGGTGTGGGGAGTTGTCAGGAAGTAGTATGGGGGGCGATTCTCTTGGCCTAAGGTGTGGAAAGTTGTCAGGAAGTCGGATAAGGGGCGATCTTCTTGGTCTGAGGTGTGGGGAGTTGTCAGGAAGTCGGATAAGGGGCGATCTTCTTGGTCTGAGGTGTGGGGAGTTATCACCAAGTCAGATGGGGGGCGATTCTCTTCGCCCCAAAGCACTTTTTTTAGGATTAGCTGACAGTCATTGTCATGTAATACAGCAAAAACATCAGCTACAGTTAGAAATTAATAAAATAATCACTCCTGCAACATATTTTGGAGGTAAATATCCCCAAATCCAGCCAAGTGATGGTCCTGTCAACTCAGACGGATTCTGATTGGCTGTCAGTGTTTCTATCATTCATCAACGTACTGAAAGTGATTCCAATATATCGTTCTCCACTGTCGCTGGCGTTACAGCTGTGGTGTGGACTCCGCCATCCACTTGAGTTAAAAGGATCTATTTATAGTGATTGTTATAGCGATTGCTCTAAAAGTCTGTTTGTGTATGTGCGGTTACGTCTGCGGGTTTGAACATGTGTGTGTTTGTGCGCGTGATAAACTGTAAACGGCGTGTTTGAAACGAGAGATATTTGATCGAGGATTAGGTCGACTGGAAAATAGTTTCCACGTTCCTCCCTCACCAGAGAGAACGAGAGAAAGAGGGAGATAAAAAAGATAGAAAGAAAGAAAGTTGGAGAGAAAACACCGACGATTGGTAACGAGTGTGGACCTCGTGGTCACCACGGTAACCACCGACCACAGAGACGTTTGCCATGTCATCATGTCAGAGCGTGTTTATTTACGCTGCCGGTACCGCTGAACACACACACACACACACACACACACACACACACACACACACACACACACACACACAGATGTTCCCTGTGGAAAGATGAGTGTTTCATACTTGCCCTTTAAACTTCACCTCACATCCGAAAAAAGAAGACATCTACACACAATGATGCACACAGATCAACAGAAATGTCACACACACGCACACACACACACACACACACACACTCCTCACACATGCATTTGGAAAATCACTGGATCATCAGGTATTAAACCGCTGACAGTCCGTTCAGCTGCAATGACGAGCGCAGGAACAAAAGTTCAGCGGCAGGTTCTCTCTTTAAGAAATACCATCTTTTTGTGAATTTACTTTAGGACTGTGTACGACATCATTATATCGATACCAGATTTTTTTGCTCCATAAATAGCCAATCTTTGAAATTGTTAAAAGTTAAAAGTTCCTTGTAGCAGCTCTGAAGTAGAGATTCTTGGCTGCTCCTCCGTTGAATTGTGCTCGTCAAACGGTCACGAGATTTTGCTGTAACAATGATAACGAAGAGGAAACAAACGGCATCATACATACTATTTAAAATTATTAAAATTAAATAAGGTTTGGCTTAAAATCGACCTCACTTTTACTACAAACTCTGAAAGATTTGAGCTCTGTTTTACAATACGTCTTTCTTCTCTGTGACAAAGCGCGCCATTGTTGTCCAAAAACAATTAAAACGCTGCCCAGATGTTTCAGGATGTGTTCATAGTTGTTAAGACACGAAACCATATTTATGAGATGCATCTTTAGCAGGAAACAGTTGGCTTTGTTCACCTTTAACCGACTCTCTGACTGGGAGGTTTTACCTGGTCGGGCATCAGCGGCTGCTCATCGTCGATGTCAATAAAAACCTCCCCGCAACTTAATCGCTGTGTGTCTCCTGCACAAACAAGCACAGAAACAGATAGACGTTTATTAACAATCTGTGTTTTTGCTGCACGTGTTTTATATCCCATCAATATCTTACGTCTCCAGTCGTCCTGCTCCTCCTCCACCGGTCGCTCTTCCTCCGGGATGCACCGGTACTCCTCCAGAGACCGGATGGTGCACTGACCGACCACCGGCTTCCTCCCGAACTGCCGATTGTCGATCACTTTGATGACGATCGGCGGCATGTAGAGCTCCTCTGTTGGAAGTCTCTGCAGGGAAAAGAGGAATTTAAAAAGAGAAAAGTGATGGAGTAACGAAAAAAATTCCATATCCTCTGACCCACAGCTGCTTCGGGCTGACTCTAATTGGTTATGCCACCTGTCTGCCTGATACTGATTGGCTGTGACTTCTGACTGTCTGAAGTTGATTGGTCACGCCTTGGTGACCGTCCAATCAGGGCATCGTGACACCTTCACTCAACCCCCTCCCTTCCAACGTAAAGGAAGAAATGAGCGAACCCAATCGAGGTTTTGATCTTTGTGACAGAAATCGGGACACGAACAGCAGTTTGAATTAAGATCTGTTTAGCCTTCAAAATAAAAGCTTACATGTGAAGTGACACTGTGAACGGCTGCAGTGACATTATGGATCGCTCTGTTCTTTTCCACCCAGCGGCATTTAGGCAAGAACTTACCGTGAAACCACTGACTGTCATCAGACGTCAAAATAACTGCTGCTGCATCTGACAACTTGAATTATTTTCTTTCTGATCTCACACACAACTGTTAGAAAAGACTTTTTTAATTCATTGCACTTCAGTGGTTTAAGCTGAGAGCTCAGAGTTCCTGTAGGAAGCTAGCTTTGTTGCACCACCCACTTTTTATTTAACGCCCTCTGAAAGTATAAAACTGCTTCACCATAAAAACAAAAAGTAGCTGACAGACTGTTAAGAGTCCTGAGATCCGTTCTATTGTATGTACGTGTGAGTTTCCTCCTTCCTGTCAAGTTTATATCTACAGCTTTTTAGTTTTACAGATTGTATGCGCCGCAGTATCTTCTGCGGTGACATTATCAACACATGGACATGTTTTAAATTACTTGGAGCAGCCTCTATAATCATAAAATCAGAGTGTACGCATATTGTGAACCCACCTGTGTATGTAAATGGAAATCCACAGCGCTTTTCCAGTCTACTGACTGTTCAAAGCACTTTACAACACTCGTCAGATTCACCCGTTCACACACACATTCATACACTGATGGCGAAGGCTTCCATTCAAGGTGCCAACTGCTCATCCGGAGCAATTTGGGGGTCAGTACCTTGCTCAAGGACACTTCGACATGCAGCCAGCGAGCTTCTGATTACTAAACATCCCGCTCTACCCCCTGAGCTACAGCCGCCTCAGTGCATCTTACTGTCTAATAACGGCAGGAAAATGACTGCAGGTTTGACTTTACACCAGCATTTTTTTATGCCCATCTATGCTGACGACACCTCATTTTATAACCAACACACCCAAGTACATTTGGTGGTTTCACTTCGTGGGCGCAGGATGGAAATGACAACTGCGTCAGTCGTAAAACTAGCAATGACTTGGTGCAGTTTCCTCAAATATAGGTTATGATAAACATGTCATATATCAGATTTTCCCCAGGAACGAGTGAAGAACATATTTATTCAAATTCAAGGGGCTTTGCAGTAAAGCTTTAACAACAACTGATAAATTACATGTTGTTATAAACATGACAGGAAGGAGGAAACTCTTCAGAGGAACCAGAATTAAACTCTTTACCTTCTGAAATGACTATTAGTAGACCTATCTGAGCTGTGCCGGTCTGACCTACCGATTCCAACCGAGGTGAGTCAGGAGATGTGCCGCAACAGTCTGCTTGTTGCTAATAAGCTAAGACAGCTTCTGGGCTAAAGTCTGTTTGCTGCACAATGTTCAGTCTGTGTAAGTTAAACTTCTTACATTTCACTTTTCTCAGAAAAGTGTAGCTGTGAGTGCTTTTCTTGAAAAAAAAAAATCATCGGAACACAAACGGACCAAGTGTTTGCTGCTCAACTCAGACAACCAGCCTCCATGTTCAACTCTCGCAGCAACATTTACGGGCACGAACATCCCCATAATAGTCTCATTTAGCCGGACTGGCTGAAGGGGAAAAAAGCAGGATTGGTAACTGTAATCCATCTGACCTCTCTGGCTTTCAAAAAAGGGCTTAAGTGGGGCTGATGATGCTAAACTCACACAATAAACTGAGAGGGCGAACATTAGGTGGTTAGGCTCTTCAAAGCGCTGCATTTAAGGGAAACTATGCGCATGACATTTTCTTCTGCCCCTCGTGCCATACGAGAACACTTAGGCAGTCAACTTAAGACCTTAATATTGTTAACATTAACTGCTTGGACTCGGTTCAGGGGCTGAATTTAAGGGAAAGAAATGTGCATATTTCCACAGTCCGGTGGAGGCTGTCACACTCTTGCGGTGGTCAAACACAGGACCTTAATCTTGTTAACATTAAAACCGCCGCAGCCCAAAGCGAAATATGTGACTGTTTCCATCCTCCAGTTAAAGCTGTCATAATAAAACAGTGAGGTGATCAACTTCAGGCCTTAATATTGTTAACATTAAACCCTCTGAGCTCGTTTCTGGAGCCGACCGGTGGGGGGAAAAGCATGCGTAATATTTCCATATTTCAGTTTAGGTTTTCATTAGAAAAACACTTAGGTGGAATGTGATGGCACCGATGTAAACTGAGTGGAAATACATTCACAGAGCTACTTACATCTGAGGGGTAAATAATGACGGCTGAGGCTCGGTGGTGCGTCCAACGATGTGGTTTTGGTGTTGATTAAAATGAATGACGCGATTGTAGAAACTCTCTTTGTTATGTCTACGCACAGTGTGACAATCGGGTCGAGTTCGGTGTAGTTTAGGGCACGAGAAGCTGTTTAGTGACCGTAAGAAATCTTAACAAGCAGCTTTGGATTCATCTTTGGATTTATGTGTTTTTGTGAGCCACATACACCTTAAAACTTGAAGAATGGAAGAGTATAAAACAAGATTAAGGACAATTTGACCACTGAATGCACATGTTCTGTTACTGAACACTGGTAAATTCACTGTTTTGGTGTAATTTACTGTTTACTTTAGGACGATAAAACCCTTAGAGACGAGTTTCTGATTTTCTGTACACATTATTGGCAACTCAAGGATGAAGGGTCTGGGTGTTGCTATCAGTCAAAAACTCCAAGACACAAGTAAGCTGCAACCTAAGAAGTTACGTAAGATGGCCGCCCAACCTCTGACCTATCGATCGGTACCTCATTTGACCAGATAGGAGCTTCTATGCCCGCCCTGTGGCCTGCAACAGCCAACGAGTGACACTGGACAAGCTGTGTGGAGCCATTTCATTTCCTTATGGTTGTTTTTTTACGTTTTAAAACAAGTCTACAGCTACGTCAGTCCTTTTCGGGGAATGCTGCAGCTCTGGGAAGCTCCAGAAATGTTTTGACGACTACGTAACTTCACCTGACTTTCCGTCTACGTGAGGGCAACTTGGTCATTTTTTGGCTGAACTGTTCCTTTAAGACTAAGTGAAACCTACTGAGCTCATTCTGCAGCCTCGTCCACGACAGAAATCTCCACCCTGCATTAGTAATGTATACACCGGTAGCCATGGGAGAAGCCCTCCACCCTGCAATCTGCTCTTCAACCAAACAAGACAGCCAACGTCCTCATCCAACAATGACTTCTGCTTTTCAAGCTAACACAACAGATTATTACTTTTGTTGGAAGAAGAGCAGGAAACAGTTCAGTCCATTATTGCGGCTTTCGCTGATGAAGATAAACGACCAGCGCAAAAAAACAGCAGAACACTCATTAGAAACGAGCCTCCCACTGATTACATCTAATGTGAGTGCATGGTTGTGTGTGCAGCGCGGCGGGCTCACCACATCAAGGATGAGCTTGTTGACGTCGAAGTTGGGATTCTTCTTCACGCTGCGGATGACGCAGCTCTGGATCACGCTGCCGCCGCACTCCACCTGCAGGCTCGGGGAGGTAACGCTCGCCAGCTGGAAGCTTTTCAAGTTACGGACGCCCCACGCTATGATCTGAGAGATCGGACAGGGAGACAAGTTTCTTCACTGTCAAGCTGCAACAAATGATTATTGTTGTTGTCGCTCAATCTGTTGATCATGTTCTTGATTAATCAGGCAGTTGTTTGGGCTCTAAAATGCCAGAAAATGGTGCAAACTACAAGTTGATTGATTGATTAAATGTTGCAGCTCAAAATAATCTGGTGGCTGTTTTTCTACCTCCAGGAAAAAAGAAGCTACAAACGTTTAAGAGCCACTTTTAAAGTATTGGATTTGAAGAGTCTGGACGAAGTCGTGCATTGATACCTCGATGGCGGTTCTCTGCAGAACAGGTTTGATTCCCTGAGGAACCACGAAGACGTTGGCCTCCCTCTGAGGCGGCGGGTGCGGAAGGTCCGACTCCTCCGGCTGCCGACAGAAAACGCAGGACGGCGGTGAGTCGTGGAACAGGAGACGAGACAGAACAGGCGGTTCGCTGGATGTCTTAGTTACATGAATGACTGTGAAATGACTTTAAGTGTTAACATGTCAGACGAGCTGTTGAAAACACACATTCATGTAAAGACAGACGACAAAACAAGAAGAAACAGAAGAACAAAAAGGCTGAAGAGGACATTTGTCTTTGTCACGTACATCTTATCGGGTAATAATCTTTTTTTTCCTCAAAGCAAAGCAAAGAATTAATCAAATTAAAGGTGGAGGAAGATAATCGAGGCTTTGGGTTTGTGATTTACAGCATCATCAATCTGATGAATTAATTATTTTTAAGATGAAGACACAGATGATGATGTTTGACTGGAATTCATAACATCTGTCAACTCAACCTTGGTTATTTTTCTCCTGATAAATAATGTTCTACACAAATAATTGCTTGGATTGAATAAACTTCCAGTAATACTTACTACTTAAAAAGAGTTTTGATGACTTTACACAGCTTGTTACAATAAAGAAAATGTATTAAATAAATGTTTTTGTATGTTGAGATGACTAAACGATCACAAAGACCTTTATATGTATTTTTACGTCAGTGTTTTTTGGCCATTGTAGGAAAATATATACATATTTTTATATGTATATGTGTCACAGAGCTGCAGGAGGGTTATATTCCAAGAAAAAAACACATCATTTCAAAGATTATGGTTGTAAATTTCCAAGAGAAAAAACACAACGAGCAGCGATGACTGTGGTGCGACGAGGTCGGTCCGTTCCTTCTTCTTCTGATAAATTTGTGACTAAAATCAGACGTTTTTTTCTACGTTGTTTTCTCTTATTATTTCCTCTCCCGCAGCTCGTAACTGTGGCCGTAACATGCTGTCGTACTGTTTCCTGATCTTACGAGACAAACTGTGCCGAGTCAGAATCATAAGGACGTAAAATACCATCTTTAAAAATGTCCTCTGTGGCCTTTAACACAAACTCAACAACAGAAAACAGGAAACAGAATGAATTTCAGATTATTGAAGTAAGTACGGGCAGATGAGTCGTAGCTTATATAAACACCGGTCTGCAACATGCATGTATGATGACGTTACGTATGTGTGCGTGCTGTAAATGAACATGCAGACATGAGACATGATGTTTATTTTCATATGTAAGTCTCCTTTCTGTTCATGGCTGTGTGTCACGTTGTACCCATTGCTGCAGGTTTTCAGAGAGGAATCCTGGAAACATCAACTGAGGAAGCGACATCGAAGAAAAAAGAGACGAAGATGAGAATAAAAAGCAGTGAAACCAAGAAATAGATCAGAGCTGCAGTAAAGTAAAAACATCAGGAGGGAATAAAACAATCATAAATAATAAAAGATGAGAAAAGTCCCGTTATCGTCATCTTGATTTCAATAATCCAACCAATACATGTGCAGGTGCAGAGTTTTCCATCTGTGTTACCTCGTCTAGAACGCTGGTGGACGTCATGATGTCTCCCTGCAGGTGAGATGGGAACAGACACAGATTTTAAAGGATGATGACGATGAACAAAAGCAGGAAGTGTGAGATAAATCCACCGAACATACTGATTCACTGACCTCTTGACCTGGAATATGGTGGATTGCCGGCTGTGGACACAAAACAACGGGATGATTTTTAGACGTACGCAAAGATACGGATAACGGAAAAGACACTGGAGGAGGATGATGATGATTCCTGACCTTTTCTCTGCGTATGAGGTGGAAGGCGCCGAGCAGCTCACCGCCGTTCTGGTCCCCTCGGCGTATCGGGAACCAGGCCAGACGCGGGGAAGCGTCCATGGAGGGCTGGCAGACGCAGCGGCCCATGAACTCATCGGCGCCCTGAACATTTAAAACACACGTTAACTTTAATCATAAAAGAGAGTTAAACGTTTATCTGGCTTTGTCACTCACGTATGTATCCGAGTCGTAAAGTTCCACCACCACGTTGGGTGGAGTGGCCTCCGTCACCTCGGGGTCGCCGAAAATCTCCACCTCGTAGAAGATGAGCGTCTGGTCCCAGGTGGGGTTGAGCGTGTTCCGCACCGTCACCGTTTTCTGAGACTGATGGAGGAAGGATACGATGGCGTAGGAGTCTGCGGAGAGGAAACAAACAAACATCTCTGAAAACAACGATGAGCTAAAACATTTTAAACAACTTAAAATGAATATTCTGAGGTTTGAGCCACGTGGCAGGAGATCCAGACCACCAGACAACAACACCTTAACACCTTTCTTTAGCGTTGCAATCAGGGTTTCTAGCTTGACTTCTGCTTTTAGCCGAGCTAGCAGCTAGCGGTAGCCAAGTTGCTAACGACAGTAGCGACAGCACAGGGAAACGCTTGGAGGGAAAGGAAGTCTGAAACATGTCTACTTAAAGTTACTACTGCAAGTTAAACAGTAGATATTAATTGAACGTATATGTGTGTGTGTGTGTGTGTGTGTGTGTGTGTGTGTGTGTGTGTGTCAAAAGTATCCCACACAGTGACATCAGCATCTCGGGAATGCCGAGGGCTGGGAACGCCGCTCTGAGAAGTTTGTTATTCCAGGTCACAACCACTCTCCTCCTTGTTAACACACACACACACACACACACACACGAAACGCACAATGTGGACACATGCATAAAACACACATATATGTACAGTCACACACACACACAAACAGTGAGTAGTTTGTTATTTCAGGCCGGGTAAAGAGTCTCTACGGAGCCGTTAGCATTAGAGTAAACAGAAGCTAAGTTGCATTTTCCCACCAGCCCTCAATTAACCTTGGACACACACACACACACACACTGTACAGACACACACACACACTGTACAGACACACACCACCCATGGTGACCCATTCAATTACCGTCCACTCCCAACAGCCCATTAGCTCATATAAACAGCAATACAAACAGCCCAGGGGGGTTATGTAAGTCCGTGTGTGTGCAGACAGCAGCAGCAGTGGACTGAACCGCACTGAACGCATCCACAGGGGGACATAAACACAACGAAGACTGGGAAGAGACGGAGGGACGGAGGAGGGGAAGAAATGGAGAGACAAGAAAACGAGAGGAGGATGGAGGGAAAAGACGTCTCTCTAAATGTGGGGATTTGGATCATCACCCTAAATAAATTCTAAAGAAAGACACCAGGATTTAAATATAGAATGTCTAATATTTCTACACTGAAATGCCAGAAAAATTAGTTTCTATGTAATTTGTCGAGTCGTTGTTGCAAATGTCTCCAACAAAGTTCAAACCAGAGAAATCCACAAGTTTACTCAAGGTAACGTGAGTTTAATGTAGTCGACCGTCACTGTAACTTCCAGGAAACAGTCAGCTGGAGACGAAGGAAGTCAGAGACGAAGACTAAACTGTAAAACATTGGATGAGTTTCTGGATGAGAAACAGAGTTTCATCCACAGTGGTGGTTAATGTTGTGTTCACCACCAGCCAAGCGAGCGAGACCACGAGATCATCAGTGTTTATCCGCCCAACTTGCTTTACCGAACATTAGCCATAAACTAGCACGAAGGTCAACCTCTGACTGTGACTCTGATGGCAGCCATTAAGCTAGACAGAAACAGGAAAATAAATGGCTAACTTCATGTTGGAAAGCTTATTAGCACGGAAATGCGTAATGTGTAAACGTAAACATTTCCGTTTACGCAAAGGAAATGTAAAATGTTTGCTTCACGGACTAAGCGTTAGCAGACTTAATGTTCGCTAGCTTAACGTTAGTAAGCTTAATGTTAGCAGCGGGGTGGTTTTTTGCACTGGTGTCTTGCATGTATTTGCTCCGTCTCCTTCCTCGTCCATCGTCTCTCCTCCCATTTCAAATCAAGACGCTAAAACATCTTTGAGCATTGGATGGAGTCGCACGCACGACGCACCTCATTACGTGATTGGATGTATGACGTAGACTCTAAACATTATTAATTGGAATCTTTCTAGACTACAGAATGAAGGAAACCAAATTAAGGTTTAACATTTTCCCCCAAAAAAACGGGACAGAGATTTATATTTTCCCGGGACAGCTTATGAAACAAGAGAACAATTCTGGGAAAAACGGGACGGGTGGCAACTCTCGTTAGCAGGCTTAACGTTTGCTAGTTTAACAAAAGAAAGAAAGAAAAGAGCTGACAAAACATTAGCAAGCTTAACGCTAGCCGACAAAACATTAGCACGTGTAAAGTTAGCAAGCTTACAGTTGGCAAGTTTAATCGTAGGAGGCTTTACGTCTTCAGACTTAACGTTAGCATTCTTAATATTAGCAAGCTTGATGTTAGCATACCTAATGGTAACAGACTTGACATTAGCAAGTTTAACAAAAGAAAGAGAGAAAGGAAGGAAGTTAGCAGACTGAACATTTGGAAATCTAACAAAAGAAAGAAAGAAAACAAAGTATAAGACAGACAGGCAGAGACAGGCAGAATAAATATAGAAGGACAAAGAGAGACTCAGTCTTTGATCGCTGACTCAGTCTTTAATCATGGCCGCCCAGACGCCATTTAACACCAGATTAACACACGACTGACGCCATCCATCAACTCTACTCATCCATTACACCGAGTGTCTGTTTCTCTCTAACCCTCTTTAACCGGCCTCCCTCCATCATCTATCACCGCTCTCCTCCTCTGTCTATTCATCCCTCTGTGTTTTTTAAAGCCTCGTCTCTGTTTTTACATCTGAGTCTGCGGTGGGTTTCTGATTAACACACACGGTAGCCCAAAGTTTCCATGACCTCTTTCAAATAAAAGAAGAAAGCTGTTTCTTTTATGTCGTTCTCTTTCCGTGTCACTCGTTTCTTTTTATAACCTCACGCTCTCCCTCTGTCTCTCCTGGCGTCTGTCAGCGCAGCTACACCAAACTCCATTCAGAAAATGGCAGATTTAAGAAATTGTGTTCTCTTGTCTGTGAACACTGCTTTATATTAACCCTCAGGACTTTATTTCTACTTGTTTGGCCATTTAAAAGGAGCAGAAACAAGCTGTTAACTCGACGCCAGCGTATCATCAGCTTTTCAGACGATACGGTGACATGTGGCGCCACATGAGCATCCATTTTGAGTCGTGTTTTCTATCCTACCTGGCAACAGTAGACCCCTTTCCAGAGACAGGATATCATTCTAAAAATAATATATATAATGAGAGCAGTGGGAGGGAACCAAAGCAGAAAGGTTGAGCCCATAAAAACAAAACGATGAGCTGAAAGACGCTAAAATGTCACAATATTAGCAGCTTTAAACATCAGTCTTGCTATGCTAGTTCCTGTCTTTGTGTTGATTATTTTCAAAATAAAGGACGTGATGATGTACCTGACCGACACTTGCTGTGAATGAACTGCAGCAGTACCTGAGAAGCTGTCTTTGTCCATGGCCAGCAGGTCCCGGGCCTGGTACAGGTAGCAGCGCAGGTGGTAGCGAGTCCCACCTTCACACATAAACACACACATCATCAGCATACTGACAACAAAAGGTGGAGCAGCGATGAAGGAAGATAACGGAGACAGTGTGTGTGTTGTGAGTGTGGTGTCTTACGGTCAAAGAAACAGGAAATGGTCGGTCTGTTGACGCCGAATGTGGTCGTGACCGACTTGTCGTCGTTCTTGTCCTCTATGCTGCTCTGTGGGAGGAAGAGGAGGAGGAGGTGAGGAAGATGAATGTCGCACTCTCCTCCTGCATGGCCTTCAAAATAAAAAGGCCGCCTTAATTTAAGGGCTCTGTGTGTCCAGAAGTATGTGGTATGCTTGGTTTATGGTTTTGAAACCCTTTAGTTTCGCTGTTGCATATAATTATAGATTTGTTTTCAACTTTGTGGCAAAAGTGTTTCAACACGACGACGTCTAAATGCACAAAGCCGGCGTCAGGAAGACATGAGTTTCCCTGACGCGGCTGCTCTGACTCCTCTGACCTCGACTACACCTTTGAGATGAAATGGAACTGGATCAACATCAGAGTTGGACGTCATTGAAGCTCTGCGGGCTGATTGGGATCAAATCCCTGCAGCCAGGTTAGAACAAATCTATGCAGAGGTCGTTACTGATGCAGATAAACACCGACGCATGTGTTTTGAGATGCTCAACTGTCACATTTGGATGGAATGCTCAGGTGTCCACATACTTTTGGCCACATGGTGTTTCTGTGTGCTCTCTCTCTCACCAGAGAACACTCCAGGGCAAAGATGGCCGCCGGCCCCGTCTTCTCCAGCGGCTCCATGCGACACCTCCACCTGCGCCGCCTGAAGCTGTCCGTCTTCCTCGGCTTCAGGTGGAACCTCCAGCCGAACAGCGAGGCGTACTCCCAGCCCTCCCTCTCCGTCTCGTCGGGACGCTGCTGCGCTCACACACACACACACACACACACACACACACACCACTGTGAACATCTGCTCATTTGTGCAGCTACACTTCCATCTTGTGGCTGGAGGAGGAAACTTTATCTGTTGAAGTGATTCAGTTAAATCCAGATCATTGGTTTGGTGCTCAGTTCAACTAGGCTGAAATAATTACTCAGATCTTTAACTTGATTAAAAGTGTTGTTTTAAAATGTGACTTTGGTAAAAGTACATAAATATTAGCATCAAAATATACTTTAGGTACAGAAACTAAAAAGTATTATACCATAAATATACACCATAATTTACTAGATGAAACATTTTGTATTAATAATTTAATTCTGTAAGGTAACTGAATGCTGTCAAATAAATGTATAAAAATGTAAAAACTACAATACTGACTTATAAATTGAAGTGTTAAGAATGAAGTAGCACAAAAAGTACAATTCTGAGATACTTGTACTTTACTTAGGACATGAATGTCCAACAAATATTTAATAGAAATTGATTTAAAGTTGATTTTACAAACAACTTTTAAGGGTTTTTCAACACAGATGAGAAGGAGGATCAGGAGGATATTCTGATTGGATCTGAAGCCGGAATAGCGACTTGTCTTCACCACGGCCTAAATCAAACCCTGTTTTATCGTCTATTTTACTCTAAATCGGACGTGTTGTGTTGAAGAAGAGTTAAACTACAGATTGAGACCATAAACCAATCAGGAAACTGTTCACTGATGTAGTAGATCAAGTGAGAACAAGGATCATTTTCTCATAAGTTTATATATAATCAGATTTGATTTTTGCAACCAGTGGAGTCGCCCCCTGCTGGACATGAGAGAGGATCCAGGTTTAGTCTCTTTCTACCTTCCTGAGAGCGTCCATCTTCTGCTGGTCTCGGCGCCTCAGTCGGATCCATCGCCTCCGTCGGTTGGTGTGGTACATCTTCTCCGCCGTCACCCACGACTTTGGGCGCCGGTCCGGAGGGATGGTGATGCCGTACTCCCAGCCTGGACACACAAAACAGGATGTATTAGTTTGTTATTCAGCTTTTAGCACCACAGGGTGTGTTTGTTTTGTGTCTGTGTTCACCTTGATCGTCGACGGCCCTGTTGAGATCTTCGCTCCACTCCACTTCGTCCCAAACCCAACCAGGAGGACACTCGACCTCGTCCTTCGGCACCGCCTTCTCCCCGTTCTGACACACACACACACATTCATTAAAAGAGTGAAAACCATAAAAGCTGCAGAAACAAACACACGCAGTATTTACACACACTCGTACCACGTCGGTGTAACCCTCCGGCATGCCGATCCACTGTCCACCAGGCAACCGCATCTGGTTTTCAAACACTTCCTCTGTGAAGGTCATGTGACCGGCGTCCACGTCGAACAGCAGCCTGAAGGTTTTCATCACAGACACGTACAGAACACATGAATACACACAGAGCTACATACAACCATTATATATAGTAACGAGTCATTGCATTAGCCTCATTCACTGATAAAATAAATGTTAAAAACATGATGTTTGTCCCCTGCAGGCTTCTGTAGAAACTATTTTTCACTAGTAAACTGACAAAAATGTAGTTTGAAGATGTGGAAGATGTTTGCAAACAGAAAAAAACAAGACACATAAATAATGTTTAAAAAATGCTGTGAGGGAAAATTTGGACAGTTAATCTGGTTGAGGAATTCAGAAAAAGTCGGCCCCATAATCAGGAATAAAAATACATTTTAAAAAAGGATAATTTCAGGGAATGTTGACGCAAGTCTTGGAAAAATATGAATTTCTGGAGATAAAATTGCTTCCAAAAAAGAGCCAGTGTGCCTTTAATCAGTTCAAGGAGGCTCGAAATGCTAGGAAAAATACCGAAAATGCAGTTTGAAGAGATAAAAGATGTTAGAAAACATAAAAGGAAAAATTAAGGCAGGAAATCCCACATAAGTGCCAAAAATGCATTTTGACAAGGTAGAAGATGAAGAAGATATTTGCAAAGATAAAAAGAAGACAGCAAAAAGAAAAAGTAAGATTGGATTGGATTGGTAAGATGGATTGGTGGCAATTTGAAAAACAAAACTGGTTTATGAAGTTAAACTAGTAGTTCAGTCTAAAGCTTCAAGAGTAGAAAAAATAATAATTTTAATTTCAGTAATTATTTGCCAGATTGTCGTGAAAAAATATGAATTTTAGTGGATCAAATTGTACAAAAACATCAGCAGCTTCTAACAAAAGATAGTCAAGATTTTGAAAAAGTGACTTACGTCTTCTCGGGGCTGATGAACCAGTCTCCGGACCAGTTCCAGCCAGGTGAGGGTTTGAAGCTCTCTTTGGGCAGCTTCACTCGGCCTGTGACGTCACTGAACTTGGGGTAAGTCAAACCTGTAGTTCCCCAGCTGCCTACCAGGGCGAGTCGGGTCTGGTTCTCATACTACAGAGAGAGCAAGAGAGATCTGGGTCATTGGATGACACTTATAGTTTATGTAAAGCCTTCTTATACATTTATAAACTCAGGTGTACACAGAGAAAAAGACGGGAAAGAGAAAAAGACAGGAAGTGGAAAGTCACAGCAAGACACATGAGGAAGAATTCTACAAAATAAAACAGGAAGCACCTAAGACGAAAACCAAAACCATGATGATAGAAGCATTTTGTAAACATCACCGGATTTAATTCTTGTTGAATTTAACTTTAGGACAATATTCAACATGCATGAGCTTCTGTTAGCTTAATCAGCTAGCTACAGCTGCTACAATCAGCTAGCTACAGCTGCTACAATCAGTTTTTTACAGCTGCTACAATCAGCTAGCTACAGTTGCTACAATCAGCTAACTATAGTTGCTACAATCAGCTAGCAACAGCTGCTACAACCAGCCAGCTACAGCTGCTACAATCAGCTAGCTACAGCTGCTACAATCAGCTAGCTACAGCTGCTACAACCAGCTAGCTACAGTTGCTACAATCAGCTAGCTACAGCTGCTACAACCAGCTAACTACAGCTGCTACAACCAGCCAGCTACAGCTGCTACAATCTGCTAGCGAAGGTAATTCAGCCGACATTCAGTGCCCACTGAAGTTTTTTGGAATATTGATAGTAAATCTGTCGCCATTATCTTTGCAAATGACGTATGTGAGAGCTTGACAGGCTTAGCAACAGTAACCAAGGTGGGTGGAGCTTATCGAACACCATCGGCAGCCATCTTACCGTCTCAGCAAACACCGACAGTTTACCCTCGGCGTATTCGTTGAAGTGTTTGACGTCGGCAGCCAGTCCGAACCAGACCTTGACCCTCAGCTGACCGGGAAGCTTGGCCTCTCCGCCGCTGCCCTGTGGGTACTGTACGACGCGGAGGGTCAGGAAAAACCTTCATTTCAGGAGACGATACACGTGTTTTTTCTACAGGCGTGCTTGTGAGCTTACTTTGAGGAAGACAGTCTGCAGCTGTCCGCAGTGTTTCCCACAGTTCTGCTGGGAGAAGATGACGGTGTGCGCTGGGATGCGGTGGTACGCCACCCTGCGGTCGCCCTGCAGCATCCAGATCACGATATCTGGGAGGCTGTTCTGAGGCTGGGCGACAGGGAATATAAGTCTTTACTTATAATTCTTAATAAAATATAAATGATCAGTTTTTGTAAATCATCAGTGGTACAAACGAACCTCCTCAGCCATCGTCCTGAGCCTGCTGGCCCAGTCCTCCGCCTGATCCATCACCGTGGACAGCTCCGTCGCCGGCCCGTGTTTGAGAGCGAGCGCCGCCGAGACGATCTGCTGCAGGTGGAGAACGCGAATGTGCCTCAGCGAGCGGTCCAGAGGGGTCGCACACTGCCAGTGGTCGAGGGAGGGCAGCTCCTCACTGGGAGAAAAAAGAAAGAAGTAAGCGAACAGAAGTCTGAAGCATCGTATGAAACACCTCCAGCACACGCGTGTTTACCTGCAGTCTGCGATGACCTGGTCCAACAGCTCCACCACTCGCAGCTCCACCTCCTCCAGATCGCTGCCGGCCTTCACCTCCAGCTGCACCCGCTGCAGGTTCTCCTCCTGAACACACACACACACAATCACACACACAATCAGTTTTAAGAAGCTTTAAGAAGACGACCAACCGAGCGCCAACACCCACCAGTCTCTCTACGACAGCCAGCAGCATGTTGAGGGCCTCGATCCTCGGTTTGATGTCCTCCCACTCTGACGACAGAACCACCACCGGCTTCACGTTCCCCCACGGGAGGTAGTAGTAGTGACAACCTGGAAAACACACACACACACACACACACACAGACACACACAGATGACAACGATGCAATCAGTATCATCCAAATCATCAAACCACAGCCTTGTCATCAGGACTCTACCGTCCACCTACCGTCAAACACAGCCCGGCTGAACTGGGTGGTGGAGGCCAGAGGGAGGCAGGTGTAGTCGAACTTGTTGCCGTAGTTACCAATGCTGACCTCGAACTGGATGGCGTCGTCGACGTCCTGCAGGAGCGTGGCCGAGTAAAACGCCACAAAGAGGGAGAACTTCCTCTTCCTGAGAAACTTCTGATAGACGGAGAAAACAGGTGGATGATATCTTAATTGCTGTGTGTATGCGTGTGTGTGTGTGTGTGTGTGTGTGTGTATGTGTGTGTGTGTGTGCATCCTCCTCCCTCTCACCTCCACCACCAGCAGGTCATCCGATGGGATTTCTTCAGTTTTCTGCTCCGGCTTGTCCACCAGTTTGGTAGTTAACTCCAGTAAAACCCGACCTCGGTACGCCACGCCCTCTCCCTGACAGACAGAGGAAGCTGCTGTGTTAATCAATAAACTACACCAAAAAAAAAAAAACACCCCCAAGATGCATTGAGGCCACATGTGAGAGTGATTTGTGAACACCAGACTCCCTTAACAAATCGTGCAATTTGGAGAGACATTGCATAAGGAGTAACTTCTAAACACTTTGTGAAACTGCAACTGTAAATTTAAAATTGTTGGTGCCTTCTTGTGCATTCGGCATTAACGGCTTCACATTAAGTTGTTGTCATATTGATGTCACATCACTGAACCAGCCCGCCTGCTACATGTCTAAAAATGTTTCAACTGATTTACTATAAATTTATGAAACAAGACATTTTTTGATGGTGAACATGCCAAATTTTACAAATACAATAACCAGTAACCAATACAGGCCACTTATTTGTCGCCCCAGGAAAGAGCGGCCAGACTCTCTTTAAAAATCACACAATTTTGCGAGTTGTTGAGTTAAAATAAGCATTATAAACTTTGTAAAATGCCGTCAACAACAAATTCTTAATCATTTTAGCCTTCTTGTAAATTCGGCATTGAATACAATACATTAAATTGTTTCTTTCCTTGTATAAAGTGTGAGTTTAATGTTGCATCACTGCACCAGAATGCCAGTTTTCTGTCTAAAGTGTACAGCTGAACAGACGGTCTCACAGATTTTCACCATTTATATAAAAGAAAACAACGTTTTATTGAGAACAAACATGCAAAAGTTTTGCTAACACAGTAAACATGGAACAATATAGGCATCATCTTCAATGCCTGTGGAGGAGGTTACCAGACTCCCTTTAGAATGTGCTCAATTATGTGTGTTGTTGAGTTGGAAGAAACTTTATAAACTTTGTCAAACGCTGTGGACAACAAATTCTTAATTATTCGGGCCTTTTGGTAAATTCGGCAAATGTTACAGATGAAGATATTTATTTCTTTGTGTAAAAAAAACGTTGTGTTGAGTTACTTTTCCGATGTTCAGCACTTCGTGAGGATCATTGAAGGCGGTGAACTCCCTGGGGCTGCCGTACAGGTTGACGAAACACGGGCCGAACGTTGGCAGGAAACCAAGAGTGTCATCCACTGCAACGACACAACCGATCTCATTACAAACAGAGTGTGGAGCGGTGAAAAATGAAGAAAAAGATTGATTGATTAGCTGATTAAATGGTGAAAATGAGGTGCACTTGACATGATACAGATTCAGAGAGTTTGATCAGAATTAAGATGGAAACAGAAGAAAGTATACGTCACAAAAAAGGAAGCGAAACAGTTGAATTGACTGAAGCTGTTTCACGGAAAATTATGAGAGGATGGTGGACGTACTGCCAGAGTGGACGCTCCGCGGAGTCAAGTCATCTGAATGCGTAGAGAGGAAGGATGGTTCAGAGTCAGAAAAGAGAGAGACGTCTTTGAAACGCCACTCAAACCCAAACAGATGCACAGGACCACAAACACACCGCTAAACTAAAGATACAGAACTAAACTGTTCACAGTTTTTTGGTGACAAAGGGAAGGAAGGTGTTCGTTCTTTGTAGTAAGGGAGAAGCAGGAAACACTCTTATTTTGAAAGATGCTAGGACAAGACCAGTTCGAGGCACTCCGAGGACTGAAAATGCAAGCAATGTCAGTGTTCAGCACACAAATATTACAAAGTTAGTCTTCATGCATGTCACTGAAATAAATCAATCAATAAAAAACATTCATGCCCGATAACGTCCACAGACACGGATCCATCTGGTGGTTCAAATTCTCACACAGGACTGCAGAGCTAATTCTTGATTTTCCATGTGAATTCATGCTGTATGCAAACGTAGAAGTTTATCTGAAGTCGCTAGAAGCCACGTGCAGAATATATAATTCTAACCCTGACAAAAACTGAATGTCACATCAGACATCACCAGTCCAGGATCAGACCGGTCGGAGCTCCACCAGCTGAACCCAGACGACGACTCACCACTTTAAAAGTCCCACATTATTGTCATTATCATTCATACTTTTATTTTGGGTGTCTACTTCAAAGTGTTTACATGCTTTTACGTTGAAAAACACACTTATTTTCTCTCATACTGTCTGATGGCCTGTTTTAGCTCCTGTCTCTTTAAGACCCCCCTTCAGAAGAGCCCAGTGTGCTCTGATTGGTCAGCTCTCACAGGCCTGAGCCGGTGACGTATAGTCATGACATCACAATGTTACAGAAGTCCCGACAGCTCCTTTAAAGGCGGTTTAAAACCACAGACTGTGTACAGTCTCTGAGGTTTCAGCGTTTTGATACTTAGACAGCACTTTTACAGCAACTAGACCTGTTTCATAATTGAAAAGAAAACAACATTTTATATAATAAAGGAAATTGAATCTTTTATTCCTTGGTTGTGTTTGTAGATATCCGTCCAATATCAGCAGATGATTGCTAGTTAGCGTTTTTTCATGAAAACGTTTGCTGTTTTTTCCAATAGCTTCCACATAATTTGATCCATTGACTCAAAATCGAATCCAAAATGTTTTCCTGTACTGGTTGATTGAGACACACCTGTTTTTTAAAAATTATTTTACTGAACCAAACCAGACGAGACGAGACAAAGTACAAACACTCTGGTGCAGTCCAAGCCAGCCAATTCCAGTCTAAACCAGTCTTAACCAAATGGGTCGGACACAGTCCAGTTGAGACCAATTTCGACTGGTTACTCACCATCTATCTCTCCACCGGGGGCCGAGATCTTGGACATACAGAGGTGGGTGGTGCCGATGACGTCGTTGTGACTGGCTCTATCCCTGGAATGAGGAAGTAAGAGGAGAACCCAGACACGTGCTTTAAAAGCCAAAGGAAGATATCATAAATCAAATTATTTCAAAAAATAAAATGGAGGAAAAAATAAATTCAGTAGCTACAATGTGCATCAAAATAAGATGTACTTTGAATGTACACTTGAATGTCTTTATCTCCAATATTTATCTTGGATTAATGTTCATAAATCCCCCAATAAATCATTGCAAAAAGGCGCAATATACAACTTGAACTTGCCTTAAAATTATCACAATTTTAAGTTATATTAAGTATTAAAGCATTCCTGTGATGGTCGTCTGTACATTCATGGATACATTGCGTAGAGGAGGCATTAATAGCTCATTCGGCATACTTTTAATGGTGCCAACTGGCCAAATTGTGAATAAACAAAAGCTTAAAACACAGAGATCAAGTTGTAGTGAAAAGCTTAACACAGTTGTCTTGATCTTGTCTAATAGGGATTTGATTTGGAGATGTAATATTTAAGAAATGTACTTCAAAATGTAAAAAATACATTCAAATTATCAAGAGAAATATCAGCTTTGTATTGTATTTTTAGTTAGCATGCTAACCAGCTAGCCCCAGTGCGCTAGCAGTGCGACCTCTCAATGTGGGCAACCTCGAGTAAGCTAACAAGACTGTTAGCTTCACGGCTAACTGAGCTAAATAGGTAGCTACAGGTAGCAGCAGTTAACAGTTACTGTGCTGACATCCTGCCATAGACGCTATAGTTGTTTTGGTTCCATTTTGTCTACTTTTAGTTATTGTTTTGGAGCTGTGTGTTTTTGGTCATTGTGTCATTTCATTTGTATTCTAATCTATAAACTTGGATTACACTGCATTTGTGATTTTATTGATACTGCACAGTTGTATAATAATAAGGATCCGTTAAAGAATAAAGAATTGTGTGAAAAACTTGCCCTAAACTAAAGATATACTCTTAATTTCACGCTAATTCAACATATTTTGATTAAATAAAATGTGAAAATGAAGTAATATATAAGCAAAGATTCACCAGTCCAGGATTCTGATCCTCATCTTCTCACACATGGAGGGAAACTGCGAGGGAGAAAGAAAGCTTAGACTGTTTTAACATTAGTTTTTATTATCGTGTTGTGTGTTTGCCTGGTTTGTTTGTGCGTCTCACCCTGATGGGCATGCTCAGACTCTGGTTCCACTGTGGATTGGCGTTCTTCTCCAGAATTTTAGTGCAGACCTGATAAAAGATAGAAAATCCAATTAAATGATTAAGTTCTCTATTTAAGGTCGCAGTATGGGATTAAATATTATAGTAGGATACTTACAGTCTTTCCGGCGAAGTGGATCTCCACCAGAGGATCCACCAGGTTCTTCCTGTTGCTGTCGAACCCCAGAATCTGCCTCATTCCGTCCATGAAGGCGTCGTCCACTGCAGACAGAGAGCGAGGAATTAGAGATCTTTCAAAGCAGATACATCCTCATTAAACAAACACTGATGAGGACCAACTCTGTGGCAGGTCTTCAGCTCTGAAGATCCTCAGGTTGAATGCGGCTCCTCTCAGAGACAGACCAGCCGGTCTCAGCAGGTTCCCTTCGATGTCTTCTTTGTCCTCTGCAGAGTCACGTCTGTCAGCCTGGAAGATACACATATACAGATACAATTAATGCTTGAGTATTATATACAGCAACATATGCTGGTCTTGCTGGTGACTGGTCAAGACCAGCATATGTTGGGTTTTGGTTTTGGTGTTGGTCCATGTTGGTTTTTGTTTTGGTGCTGGTCTGTGCTGGTTTTTCCAGCAGGGATCTGTAGTTTTTCCAGCCTCAGCTGTATTTAGCCTCACCTGTAGCACTTTGAATGCTAACATGCTAGCAGGCTAACATTAGAGTGTTGCAGTGACATGTCAAACTTGTGTTAAATTGCTAATATTTAGCATTTTTACAGTACAACACCAACACAAGAACCAGTATCATCGTAATGTGTTTTGCGGATCTTCTTTCGTCCAATCAGACTCACCGGCGGCTCGTCTCCGGCCGCCAGAACCAACAGGCTGACCTTCAGGTAACCTCTGACCCCGGCAGAGAGGTCGTCGGGGTCACTCAGCAGCAGCCATTTCCTCAAGAAGCAGTGTCCTGAAGAGAGGAGGGCGGGGTGAAACTGAGAAACCTCAAAATAAACGATAACATAATGATATACTGCTAACGTTTACTTACTGTGCTCATTGTAGACGGTGCCCACATCCACCTGTAGAAAACATCACAAGATTAATGTTGTTTCTGGCTTTAATTTCTCTTTTTTGGGTGAACAAGTACAGCTTCATGTGTTTCCACAATGTCGTCTCAGCACTTGTTCGTTAAGAAAAGGATCCGAGCACTTCTACCATCGCTGTCTAGGTCCAGTCAGGGGCTGAGATCGTTTACCTTAAATTCACCAATCACAGCGTCGGTTCTGAGTGAGCGAGAGTCACACACCTGACGGGAACAGAGAGAGAGAGATTAAACATTTAATCAAGAGTAAAACTTAAAGTGAACACAACAAGAAGAAAAACCTCACAGCAACAGATTTGTAGGGTTATAAAAATACAAACGGAGGCAAAGCGTCAGACTCACGGTGATGAAGATGGGTTCATTGAAAAGGTCCGATGGAGTCTCGAAGAAGTTCAGGAAGAACGTCTGTCGGGAGGAAAACAAACGAGTGAGGCTGACATTTATATTCATAAATCCACCACTAAATAACTGGAGAGAAAGACGCTCCTTATGACTTCAGAACCTGCCTTAGAATCACCACGTTTTGAAGTTTTCCTCAGCCTCAAAGTCCTACAGTGATAAATGTCTGTACATCCATGGGTCCATTGCAAACAGGAAGTGGAGATAGCTAATTCGGCATAACTTTTACTTTTAAATGGCGCCAATTTGACAATATTTGAACAAACACAGGCTAAAAAATGGGGATTAAGTTGTAGCCTACAGCTTAACACAGTTGTCCAATGAGAAGTCCCCCAAATAAAGTTGAGGTATCTATCATAGATGCTTTTGTGTTACATTGTGTTATATTTTGTGTATTTATAAAGCTGATTTGTACTTATTCCTGAAAAAAAAACATGTATAAATATGTATATGTTTTAATTCCTGCGTTCCTGGTGTGGAGATTCATGTTCAACACTCTCAATAAATTACAGATAACTAAATTTGAACTAATATTTCAACAGGTAAAAAGGACTGGATTGGTTATAATCTGTCAAATATAACCACCAAGAAGTGAAATGAAGTCATTTTGATGTAGAAACAGGTGAAATACTTCCTTTTAAGAGTTGTATTGGCCCTTTAAACGTATTTCAACAGGTAAAAAGGAGTGAGTGGGCAATAATCTGCCAACTACATTGTTTTGTTTACCTCGTCGAACACCGGGTTGTTGCCCTTCCTGATGCGAGTCCTCTTGGTCTGCCCGGATACCGTGACCTTGACAACGGGCTTGATGTTGATGCCTGGCAGCTGGCGGCCCTCGATGACCCGCACGCGAACCTGAACCCGGAAGACAATTTTTATGACCCTGAACAGATAAAAACTGCAAAAATAATGATGAGCAGACCAGGTGGCAACGATTTCAAAGGTCTCTGTCTTGTCTGTTTTGTGTCCTTCATGTACTGTACTGTACATGACTGTAATAGAGTAAATTCTGTCTTGTGTTTCTTGTGTAATACACCAAAATCACCACAAGGTGTCACTGTGAGCATGTCTCCTGATTATAAAGACAGATCCTCCCTGCGGCACTCTGCACCTGAAGGTCCTGAGGTTTGTTGGGCAGTGGTTTGTGCTGACTGCTCGCTCCTCTCCTCCTCTTCCTCAGCCCTCCGTGGGTGTTGTAGGACGGCGGAGAGCGTTTGGGCGTCTGGGCGGTGGGCGACTCGTGGCCCGCGGGCCCCTGAGGGCCGACGATGACCATGGAGCGCCCGTCGTCTGGACCCTGGTCCTCCGTGGGCTCCAGCATCATCATGCTCTCCGTGTCCTCCTCGCCCAGAGTGTCCAGAGAAATCACTGCAGGGCAGAATGTAAATATAGATCACAGATATAAGACACAATTTATGGAGTAAATGAGAGAGGACATTACTCGTGACGGTGTCCAGCTCCACTGTGGGGTTGTTATGAGGCACAGATTCAGGCAGGTGAGGAGGCTGGAAGACCGGAGCCAGTCCTGGAGGAGGGATGTAGGAAACCTGCAGAGTCAGCGTGGCCTGGTGGAGACACAAAGAACAGCTAATGTAAGAAAAAGATTAAAAATGAGTGCTGGGACGTTAAATTAAAGCTTCCACGGTCTGTTTTTTATTTCATTTTGCAATCAGGGGTTCATTAGCTGCATTTACTTAGACAATAAGTCTCAAACCAGATCAAAATCATGTTGATTAAAGATTTCAACTTGGCGCTAAATTAATTTTTCAGATGAGATTCACATCACGCAAGGCGATTAATCAGAAATAACTTATTTTTCCTCTAATCTGACGGAAAAATTACTGCAGCTGATCAAGCAGGAAGTTCTTCACAGCAAGATTTCTTTCAGCAAGATTTCAACCTTTATTTACCAGGTTTACCAGCCAGAGGCTCTCTCAGAGGAACATCTACCGGGCAGAAAATGTGGAAAAACGTTAAAATGTACTCAAATATATGAAACTGTGTCAAAGTCTAACAGCATCATGAGGGGAGAGAACTGGATATGATGGATAAAATGAGAATATTTCCTGCTCAAACAAGCCGTGAAATGTCTGAAGCTCTCCTCATTTTTAACCTACGAAATCCTTTTGCCCAGATTATGTCATAATCAAGATCCTTCGTGCACATGAACTCATCGTTTCTGACTGTGAACAACGCTCCTGTAACTGTGATAGCATCCAAAATTCCTCAGGTAGGGCAGGACGAATGTTTCACCACAAACACTCAAAACTTTGTGGATGTTTGAGAGATAGACGGCTTGAAATCTGTGAAATGAGTGTGTATTTCTTCAGCAGCAGCAGTAATGTGCTGTTGGCTGTGTGGAGCAGTGAAAGGTGTTGTCTTCTGCAGCTTCCTCCAACAGGAAAAAGCAGCTTCGGCGATAAGCTCCAATGTTTCTGTAAACAAAGATATCGGCTACATTACCTGGTTCTAATCAACAGGTTTGGAATTGTGTTTTCCGGCGCCGCACATTGTTCCTACACACTTGATTTTGTCTGGAAACAGACATCTCAAAACTTTTCATACATGTCCTACAAACAAAAATACACAAACGGGCCAGAATAAATGTTGGGGGTGTATGTTGAAGATAACTTTTCAGTTCAGTTTTTAATTTTAATGTTGTGACAGCACGGAGCTTTTACTCTGGTCAGGTTCAGGAACAGAAAACATTTGGTTAGCATTCGAAAAATATGACGTTTTGGCTTAAAATACCTATTTTGATATACTTATTTTAATTATTTAGTTTTTTGTCATAGCCTTTTGTTCTTTTTACTATATCTAATACAGATTTTTATTTACATTTCACTGTTGTTGTTGTTGTGGTCATTATGATTCTTATATTTTTCTTTTTAAACTTCTTATAAATCAACTATTACGTGCAATATTTTTATTTCACTTTTTATCTTTATCTTATTGCGTCTTTTTCTCTTTTCTTATTTCATTGCCGTCAGTGTGCATCAGTCTCTAAACCTGTTTTCCACCATGTTCTTTCACTTGTAAAAAGCACTTTGAATTGCATTTTCATTTGTTTGAATGGTGCGATATCAATAAAGTGTGATTGATTATTTACTTCAAACTAATATCTAAACACAGTCTTGAACGGTGGTCTCTGGCTCGGCAGCAGGTCATCCAACATTTCAAATAAAAGTTGCCTTAAATCTGACCTGACGAGAAAATATGCGCACAGTCATGTAAATTTAATGAACACATAAATGGTGTTTCAGCGTGTGTGTGTGTGTGTGTGTGTGTGTGTGTGTGTGTGTGTGTGTGTGTGTGTGACATCAATGAGAGTTTGATTTGGGTTCAGGAAATGAGGATGGGAAACAGAACTCAACGTTTCATCTGCTACTAAAAAAGAAGTGCATGAGTAAAGATAAATACTTTTTTATGCAATTGAATTATAAATTATCTCAAACGTAATCAGATTCAAAGGGATTAATAGAGACTTAAGGATGTTATTCTGCTCTGACTCAGGAAAGTCTTTCTTTATTTTTAGATCCGGACAGGAAACCCGGAGTGATTTATGACTAGTGATTGCTTCATGATACAATGAGGCTGTAAATTAAAGTGTGTGTGTGTGTGTGTGTGTGTGTGTGTGTGTTCAGGCTCACCCCGGTGTTGTTCCTCTTGGTGTCCAGCAGGGAGACGGTGAAGGAGCCCGCCAGGTTGGGAGAGTTGAGTACGTCTCTGAGAGAGAGTCGGCATTCACCCAGAAACCTGAGCAGACACACACACTTAAAATGTCTTCATTGACTAGTTACAGAAGCAGTGAGGTGGTGACAGAAGACATCTTAAAATGAAAACGGTAAACTCTATATCATATCTTTTTATCTAGCACAAAATGTTATTTTGTGTGGGAGCTAACCGCAGCATCTGGAGTAAACCGGAGCAGCAGAAGCAAAACCGGAGCACCAGGAGTAAACTGGAGCAAACTGGAGCACCAGGAGCTAACCGGAGCACCAGGAGTAAACCGGAGTACCAGGAGCAAACTGGAGCAAACTGGAGCACCAGGAGCTAACCGGAGCACCAGGAGCAAACTGGAGTAGCAGGAGGTAACTGGAGTAGCAGGAACAAACCGGAGTAGCAGGAGCTAACCGGAGCACCAGGAGCAAACCGGAGTAGCAGGAGCTAACCGGAGTAGCAGGAGCAAACCAGAGCACCAGGAGCTAACAAGAGTAGCAGGAGCTAACCGGGGCACCAGGAGTAAACTGGAGCACCAAGAGCAAACCGGAGCATCTGAAGTAAACCGGAGTACCACGAGCAAACCACAGCACCCGCAGCACCAGGAGCTAACCGGAGTAGCAGGAGCTAACCGGAGCACCAGGGGTAAACCGGAGCACCAGGAGCAAACCGGAGCACCCAGGGTAAACCCACATCATCACAGTAAGAAAATCAGACTCCCAGATAGCACCTATAAACAGCCGACAAGCGATTTTCGTCCAGTCAGGTGCAGCCAGCATGGTTTCTGCCATCGGCTTTTTGCTAACTTCCAGGTTAGCCTACAAAAACCCCCTCCCTACAACACTCTGTACTGTAAGTATGAACATAATGGTAGTCAGTTTAGCTCAGCCTCGGGTGAAGAGGTCACGCTCGGGTCTGAATGGGCCATGAGAGGCTGAGGAACGGATCAATCAATTAATCAACACTTCAGTCGGTGAATTGGTGGAAATATGACTGAATAAATACTCGACGATCACAATGAGAGGATGACCTGATTCTTTCATGCCTGCCCTCTTTTTCCTCTCTGAGGGAACTCCAACACGCCTGACGTCTTGATGGAGCGGAACCATCCAAAAATAACCATCTGAAGGGGTGTTTTCGTAAAACAAACAACTCCGGGCTATGGACCACACCCCCATCTGTGCCCAGTGTCTGGTCCAATCCATCAACCAAGTCTACGTCTGAAATACCTCAGGTCTTATCTCAATTCCTGTACTCTGATCTATGGGAAGGTGCAAATATAGAAGGAATTTATGAAATGATTTAATACTCAAGGGATGATGTTCAAACTCCTGATGTCAGAAATGTTAACAGGTTGTTCAAATAAGTTTGCTGCATCATTTGTGTTTAATTTTATCACATGAAACATCAGAAATATGTAGTTCAGAGTCACTGATTATCTAAACTGACGAGCCTTTGGAGTGACAGACACCATTTAGGTGGTCTTTACTTAAACTTGTGTACCCAAATTTAGACACCATGGAGGGAAGTGACTACGAGGAACTTTCCATTTTAGTTATTTTCATTCTTGCTTTGGTTTTTCCAAAGTCTGAGAGTCGAGAGTAGAGGCGATACATTCAAAGGCTCATGAACAGATAATCAGTAGGCGATATGAGGGGGATGCCGCCCCCCTTGTTAGCAAAATTACCTAAAAGCATCCCCCTTGTTAACCTGCCATCACTCTCCATTCCCTAGTAGCAGATGGTGTGTTACAAATCACAAGCGGTTGCGACAGGAAGTCACAGACACAGGAACGGCATAGAGCATCCGGCCAATTTTCAAAATAAAACCCTCTGTGCAGACTAGGCTAATATTGGCCGATAAAATCGGCCTACAAATAAGTCAATCAGGCTCTACTATTTCACACAATGTTCAGTGTGTGTCCTTCAAGGAATTTAGATGGTAAAAAATTCCAAGGGGTCATGTAGCTTAAAATAACCCTGCTTGAAGTGTATTGTGAGAATCATGAGAAAACCTGTCTGAATAATCTCAGTCCACTGCATACAATTTATCGGTGTATTGACTCATTACTTTAATACAGTTATAAAAAGACAATTGTGGTAGGTAGAGAAGGAAGACAATTGAAATTGTGTTGCACAGTTATGGTTAAGGTGTCCTGTAACAATGTCCTTTGGGAGGTGTGCATAGGTGTGTCGGGGTAGATTGATGCTCCCATTGGACCATCTCCCCTGTTAAAAATTAACAAATCACCTACTGCCAGATGATTACACACCATCTGGGCAATATAAACCACATGTGCAATGAGTCGCAAATGGGGTTAAAAGGGGGTAAGTTATAAAAGTAGCGCTACCCAACAATGGTGATGAAGTACTATTTGCTACAGGCTGCGACTAACCATCTACATTGAGCCTGAGTAACATATAAATGTATCATGAAAGTGATGTGAGACTTATATATATCATTATACTGTGATGATTATTTCTCAAAAGTGAAACTACCAGTATTCACCCCCACAATATTGTTGCAATGTACTGTAGATATTCAGGTACTTGGTCAAAAATAGTGTGATTTTTCTCAGTCCTGACCTGTTTCTGCCCATCTTCTCATGGTCTTTGACAACACAGTGCAGCTCCGCTCCGGAGTCCAGAGGAATCCCCTTCAGATCCCATTCAAAACCCTGACGGGACCGGGACAGGGAACAATTAACATGGGTGGAAATAATTACCGATGGACGAATAATGGATTTGAGTTTCGTCTGCAGGTCGCACCTCGTTCCAAACAGGGTTAGGGTTGTTCTTGATGACCTTTGTCTTCTTCTTAGACCCTGAAAAATACAGAGAAAGCTAAGCGTTAGCTTACCAACAGAAAGTTGAGTTACCTGAAAGTTAGCAAACTGTTCTGTAGCTAACTAGCCATAAGTTAGTTAGCCTTCAGTAGCTAGCAAGCATGTCTAAACACTCTACTTTGCCTCCTCCCGGCAAGTTAGTAAGTGAACATATAAGCTAACAATCACTTGACATGTTAGTTATTGTTCGCTAAGATGCTAACAAGGTCATAAATCAATATTTATGCTGATACTGATCTGTTAAAATGAAGATAAAATGTATTTTGATTTAGACACACACTTGCATGACTCAGCTAGAAGGACATTTTGCAACCACTTGATCTCTCACAAACACGCACACCCAAAATACTGGGCTATATTTGCTCAATTGGTGTGTGTGTGTGTGTGTGTGTGTGTGTGTGTGTGTGTTTGTGTTATCTCTCTGTAGCTTCCTGTAACATGGAGCTCTGAGCTCTGATTTCCTGTCTGTCGGGCACTCTGACAGGAAGTGGGATGCAAGACGAACTAATAAAGACTGCCAGTATTCACCAGCAGCCACTAAAGGACCCTCGTCATCGCACAGCAAACACAACAAACACACACGTGCCCTCGAGAATATGACGTGAATGATCACACTGGTAACGACAATCATGATTTCCATTTGGTTTTATTGAAAAAGAGGAATCTTGGGAGACGCACACACAGATCGAGATGTTCTTTCCAGATGAAAGGAAGCAGAGACAATGACTATTGTCTGAATTTAGAAGCTGCTCATTAATTTCCAGGGAATGATGGTCGAGCCTGGAATAGATCTGCAAGGATCTGCAGCTGTGCTGTGAGCCTCAGGTGAAGTTGAGCTAAATGCTAACACAATGTTAGCATGCTTAGCAGGCTTAACACTTTGATGTGTAGCAGTTATTTTTACCATGTTCACCATCAGAGCTTAGCATGTTAGCATGCTAACATATAAACACAAAGTACATCTGATGGACATGTTATTAATTTAGCAGGTATTTGAGTCATCTTGAGGGTCATGTCTTGTTGATTTACATAGTAATCTTAGCTCCAATCGTGTTTTCTTTGATCAAACTCCGACAACAAAACAAAGGTCCGGTAGGCCTTTTGCTGATACGCAGCAACTGTCATGTTGTTTTGTGAACAGCGGTTTATTCTTCAGAGTTGCTGACAACCGTTTTGATTCGAGGGTGTGTTTGAAAAGTCAAAAAAACAAAGTCACACGGCAACTTTTTTGTTGTTTTGTCCACCACTTTTCTCAGCACTGCAACACCAATAAATATACTGATTTGTAGATTGTAACTCTGAACAAACATTCATGGTTTCATGGTGGATATAAGATAAATGGTTGATCAATTAAATCATATTTTGCAGGACATATTTTTTTATGAAGTAGATATAATTTTTCAAACGTGCAATTAGAATTGACTTGAATTCTTATGTCATATTCTGTCGTTGGTTTGTTTGTTTATGGTCGTTAAAAAACACAAGATGTAGATTTCATTCAGTCAATCAATCAATCATCAGTCACCTAGCACCAAATCCAGGGACAAATCAGTCTGTAGGTTCAGCGAGAAGGTGATTTTTTTTTTTTCCCACTGTACGTGTGAAATAATCAATTTGGTAAACAGAAAAGAAATAAACTCAAATTTACAACCTGACCTAGAAATCCTGACACAACTCTGATTAGCCAAAAATCTGTCGTGGTGCAGAAACATGATGCCTTCCTTACACTGATCCATAGATTTGTTGATTAACACACACACATTCTTTCTGTCCTCACACACACCCACAGAATGGTTGTTTGCCTTCCTGTTTTCCCCACAGTCACCACCCAATGTGAGAACACACACACACACACACACACACACACACACACGTTCCAAAGCAACTACACCCACAGCACAAATACCTACGTAAGTGTACCTCCGTTCTTGGAAGATATCTTAAAAAACACCTCCACCCTTCCACAGAGGGGTCGAGAGTGCACGTTATGTGTGTGTGTGTGTGTGTGTGTGTGTGTGTGTGTGTGTGTGTGTGTGTGTGTGTGTGTGTGTCACAGGAGCCAGTATCAGAGCTCGCATCTCATGAGACAGGAAGTGGCACAGCGTTTACTTCCTGGTCGGTTCAGCCTGGCACAGTTTCTGTCGCGAGCCGAGAATAGAATAAAACTGTGACCCACAGGGCGGCGAAGTACGAGTGGGAGAGCTAAGTTTAGAGTGTGTGTGTGTGTGTGTGTGTGTGTGTGTGTGTGTCTGTGTCTGTGTGTGTGTGTCTGTGTGTGTGTGTGTGTGTGTGTGGTCATATCAAGAGGATATAAACTGTCTTTTGCTGGATCCCACTTTTAAAATTACATTTCTTCAATGTATATTTAAAGTTTGGCCAAACTTAATTTTAATCCATGTTTTTACGTTAAGTAGGTGGAAAAGCATCTTTAATCATTCCCTCAACATGCATTTATGATCGCCACACTGTGATGTCATTATAATATACACCATTAACCACTGAAAGTTATGTAAAGCAGCCAGAAGTCCACTTTCTAAATTCTCTTGGACACCTTTTTGTTTGAGTTTTCACTTATTCAACAAGTCAAATATCTACAGGAGTAACAGAATAACTACAACACACCAAATTTTACCAAAAAAGGTAACTGTATTCAGATTAAGTTACAGGAAAATGATGTAATTAGATTACAGAAACATTAAGTAAAAAAGGGGGATTACTAACATGCTACACTCTGGTCTTTATTTGCATGTTTGGTATTGCAATCCTAAAGTAACAGAACATAATCCAGCTCCAGTTTTTAGCTGGTATAAAGTAACTGTGTCAGACTACATTGTTAAATTAACCCTGTGTATGAGGTTATAATTAGCAGAGGCAGAACTCGGGCTGAAGTCGCAGCGCTGCCGGAGATTTTCATTTCTCGGGTTTTGACGGAAAACAACACTTATGGCTCCAATAACAACACTTCAGGCCGGACGTCCTGTCCCCCTCGGCACACACAAACAGAAGCACATGTTGTCACGTTTGATCACATATACACATGTTTCCACTGAACAACACCTGCAGAAAACACAGGCACAACAAAGTCATCAGAACTGAACTCCACGTGGTCCAAACCATCCAGACCGTCCCTCCAAAAAATCCCCAAAATGACGATAATGAGACCAAAATAACTCAAACAAAAGGTGAAATTGTGGTTAAATAACTGATCTGCGTTGCAATAATCTCTGCAAAACTATTTCCTCTTACTTTCTGTGGAAAGGTAGATAACATACGTGGTTATTCACACGTGATATGATAAAGGATTGTTTGGAAATGTGTCTTCTCTCTCTCTCTCCTCCCACAGCTTCCTCACTCCTTCATCATCAGCTGTGATTTCTATAAATGGACATGGTGTCTGTTTTCTGGAGGGGAGGAACCTCTCCGTCTCTCTCTTGGCTCTGAATTCCTGAAGTTGTTGCATCACAGAAAAACTCCAGACTTTCCTCTTTAGACGACATCACCGTCGACTCACAATAAATACTAATAAAAGCAGATGTTGTGGTCGTCTCTGGGTCGCCCTGAACACTTCAGGTGGCGTTTGATTCGGAATATCTACACTATAGTTCGATAATTCAGTTTATTTTGTACTCAGAAAGGAGTTCAGAGGTCGAAGCATATGTGTGTGTGTGATGGCACCAGGAAACAGTGTGAGGACAAAGGCAGGAAGTGAATGGAGCTCACCTCATTAAGGAGGCTCACAACAACAGGCTGACAGAAAACAGGACAGGTAGCCAAGTCACCTTCATCATACATGTGTCATTTGTTTTTGTTTCACCTGAGACATTCATCTTGGTCTGTAGTGCTGCTTGAGACTACCTGAAGATTTGACTTGAGTTTAGTCAGTAAAGTCTCAAGTTTTGACCTGGAAACAGTCACAACTATTTGACATTGTTGTCCCAAAATGATTAAAAAAGGTTAACTAAGACAGCTTCAGGTGGGCTGACTTGATACTTTCTCTTTTGCTGAAATGTGTAAAAACTAAACCACAAGTGACCAAAATCCAGCTAAATGTCGCGTTCACGTTTTCACATGTCTAAATTCAAGTATAAATGTCAAAGTAGACGATGGAAGGTAAAAAGTTTGCGTTCACATGTGACATTATTTCATTTTCACATGTTAAAATTTAAAGGGGCAGTCTGTAGTTTTCTAGAAGAAATTGAAACTCAGAATTTGTTAACATTTAGGATATTAAGGAGGTAAAAATACAAGCTCAGAAATAGATATTGTTTTCATAAATGAATGAATAAGCTGTTCTCAGAGGAAAATAAGGTCCTGGAACAATGGTTTGAAGCAAGAAATTTGGCAGGGTCCGCCACAAATAAAGCCAAACAGTGTAAAGTTGTGTTGCCCTTTAAGGTCAGTTTGTTTATGTAGTTTCTTCAGTCATGAGTTTGTTTTATTTGGTTTGTTTCGGCAGAAAATTAATCAGCAATCTTCTGGTTAATATTTCTACGTAAGGCACCTTTAAGTTCACATGTAAAATAGTGAATAGAGTGAAAACGAATGTAAGAGAGCTGCCCTGTGTTTGTTTTTCCTGAATCTCCCAGGATCCTCTTACCTCTGAAGACGACCCCAGCCAGGGGGTCAGAGTGTCTCAGGTTGTTGGCTCGCTGAAGAACGCAACGCAACATGGCTGAAACCTCAGCAGGTGTCCGGCCGAGTCCTGAAACCTGCGACGCACAGTGGACTGGCTCAGAGAGGGAGGATGCAGGTGAGTCCGTTCACCAGGTGAGGGGGTCGGTTACATGGCCCTGAGAGCTCTGATGGTGATAGTAACCAGTGACCCCGGTCCGCCAGAGACCAACAGGAGGTAACAAAGGCGAACGTGTGAAAGGAAAAAATGGGATCCAACCAACTCTTTGAGAAACTCAAATCAAATGTGAGAGGTTTTTTTAAAAGGATTGTCGGTATCTTAGGTCCTTATCGGCAAAAAGCATCACAAAAAGAAAACAAACAAACAAATTATCCAGATTTCGTTCCCCACAGCATCGGCCTGTGTTTGAAGCTACAAAATAAAAGCTCTTTTTCTTAACGAAGCCGACTTCTTTCTCTTTCTGCCTCCGTCCAACACACTCAGAGGGAAAGAGGGCAACAGGCGAGCATGCCGGGAACAGACACACACCTCACATCCAGAGGAAATCTCAACATTTCCTGTTCTCTTTTCCTCTCTTGTCTCCTGGCTGTTTCCATATCTTCGCCCACATCTTTGCCTCTCCATTGGCCTTGATTTTTCTCTGTCGTCCTCCACCTCTTTCTGCCCTCTAATCCTTCTATCTTGATCTTTTGTTTGCGTTCTTTATGGATTTATTTCAATCTGGTGTTGTCAGCAAACCGTCAGAGTCGGTCAAACCCAGTGCCGCCATGAAACACCATGAACTTTAAATCCCATTTTTTGTGAGGGGAAAAAAAACACATCATACTGTCTTGAAAACATGTAAAAACTACAATTGAACTATAAACCTACAAAAGAAACTATATAAACTACAACAAACTATAAAAACTACAAAAAACTTAAATAAAACAATGAAAATGACCAAAAAAAAACTATAAATCTACAAAATTTATATAAAACCTCTTTAAAACTTTAAAAAACAAAACAAAGAAAACAACAGGGAAACAGTAAAAACTACAAAAAACAATGAAAACTAACAGAAAAACCTATTTAATAAACAAACACTACCAGAATGACCTATGAATCTACAAAAAATGGTATAAAAACTCTGTAGACTACAAAACATGCTATAGAACTACAAAAAACTATAAAACTAAAAAAAACTGCAAAATACCTACAATAAAAACAATGAAAAAGACCAGAAACACCTATACATCTACAAAATAACATATACAAACTCTATAAAACGTTTTTTTTTAAAAATACAACAAAAGAAACAATTAAAACGACAAAAAACAATAAAAACTACCAGGAAAACCTAATTAATAAACAAAAACTACCAGAATAACCTATGAATCTACAAAAAACTATATAAAAACTCTGTAAACTACAAAAAATCTCAATGAAACTACAAAAAATCTCAATAAAACTACACAAAACTATTTTAAAAACTCTGTAAAACTACAAGAAATCTCTATAAAACTCCAAAAAAGCTCAAAATGCTACAAAAAAACTTTTTAAAACTATTTAAAACTACAAAAAACACTAAAAAAAATTCAAAAACATGAAAACTTCAAAAAACAATATAAAAACTCAATAAAACTACAAAAAATACAAAAACTCAATAAAACTACAAGAAACCTATATAAAAATACAAGAAAACTCTAAATGCAACAAAAAACTCAATAACATTTTTATAAAAACTGTTTAAAACTACAAAAAAACAATAAAGTCTTCAAAGAAATATGAGAACTACAAAAACAATATAAAAACTCAATAAAACTACAAAAAAACTAAAAGAAAATTTAAAAATCTACAAAAATGTGCATTATTATCTTAATCATTACACGGACTACAATAAACTGATGCTTACTTAAAAGAAGTTCAGTCTGCTGGAACTGATTGCCTTGAAAAGCTCACAGGAAGGATGTGAGGTTGGGGATGCAGGATCACTTGGACAAATTCAAGGACTTTTCAAGGACTCTCTGCGTTGTATGTGCTGACGTTAGGGATCAGAACTGGTCTTGTTTAGTCGTAAGAAATTACCTTTTCAAAAGGATCGTTAAGGTGTCGTGCTTCATTCAAGAAAGACAAGAAACATTTTCTTTACACTGAGGGAGTAAAACTTTTTGCTTAATTGAAGTGAACAGACAAAATGCACAAGTCAAACTCAGGAGCCAATCACAAGAAGGCACAGTTTTCACATCTGCACAGGCGCACAGTGGGAGAGCGCCACCTGCAGACCAACATGAGGACACACACACACTCATACTGTCTGACAGGATCGTCTGTAATCAACACAGTTTAACCTCTCTGTGTGTTTTATTGTTGGTATATTCCGATATAGTACGACAACATACACTCAACACAGTGACTTAAGGTATTTTAATTATGTGTAAATACATAAATGAAATAACAAGTTGTGTCATTTATATTGAATATTGAATATTAAACTCTTGAATAAACACATTAAATGTGTGTTCACCTTGACTTTATTGCTAATAACTGAATAAACAGGTTTATCTTTGAGCCTGCAATGTATTCACACTGACTCAACATGATGGAGAAGCTTTGCATCAAACGTGACTCTTTATATTGAGCTGATGTCATGAACTTAAATGTAATTACATTTCTTCTTCTTCAGCCACGTGAAGCCACATGACTGGAGAAGAGTTCTTGATGTGCCGCGTGTCTGTCGCAGTGATCATATATCCATTTAAGTCTGTTTTTCATGGTTGCACACATTGCACAGCAACACAGCCTGATGAGTGAGGATCATAAAGTCTTGTGATTGTGACAAGGTTTAAAAAAAAAGGTTCAGGGAGTTTGTTCAGATGTGCGTTAGCTTCGGCCTCATCTGAGCTTCAGGCTTTAAAACTGATTCTCTCCGCTGACGGTTCATCGCGACCTCATTAACACACGAGTCTGATTACGTGCACTGGTGCTTCACATCATGTGAAGGACGCGTTGGTTTGACGCTGAAGAAAATATGTTTACTGCTGTTGTTGAAACTCTGATGACTTTTTTACAAAGTTTGTGCTGCAGCGTTTTGCAGAGAGGTTTAAAGTTATTTACAGATGAAGAACTTAAAGGAGAACCTTTGTTTATGTGCTCTTGTTTTCTTGTAAAAACTTTCTTGTAAAGACAGTGAATTGATGTTACAAGCTGGCTGATAAGATCATACTTTTAAATCAATTTTTTTTTTAAACTAATGTAGCACCGTGTCAACACAAAATATGACATATTCAGTGTGTTAACTTGAGGTTATAGGTGTGTTTTTGGACAGAATAACAGTAATATGAGAATAAGTTATAACTTCCAGGAGGAGAATTTATCATACTTAAAGCAACATTATCAATATTTTTGTATCAATAACACAATCAATGACTGTGTGTGGTTGTAGCGCTGAAGGAGTCTCTCTTATCCTCAAATCTGCAGTTCCCATTCAACACTTTGAAGCATTTTAGCCTCTTTTAGCTCATTGTTTTTTCGCCGTCCAACAATCCAAGAGTGAAAAACCAAACAAAGTATGTAACCGGAACAACACGCTGAATCAGGAAGCAATTGCAAAAAAAAAGGCAAAAACAATGGCTTAAATGTACAGGGGTTGATTAATAATTAGACGCAGGTGAACACAAATAAAGGGCAGGAAAAGAGACAAAGGGAGGAAGTGGAAGTGGAATAATGACACACGAGACAACTACAAAATAAAACCAGGAATAACTAAAGCTAAAACTTAAACCAGGCTAATTTCATTCAAATAAGCGCTACTTAACCAACAGTATGCTACCAAACAGCAGTGATACGCAATAAGAGAGCAGCTGATAAACACAGTTGAGCATTTAGCAGCTAAAGAGGCAGATATTTCTCTGGAGTTGGAGGAGACCAAAATCGGAGCAAAAAATGAGCAAATATCTGACTTTCACAAACCGAATCCTAATGAATGAACACGTTGCTGGATGTGGAGCAAGTTCATAACATCATCATAAATCAGCTTATCCGACTTGTTGCGTTTTGCCCCAATTGGCCAAAAATAACCATTATTCAGGTTTAATGAGAAATCAATTGATTCACTTGTTTCCCATTTTAATGTCTGTAGTTTGTATTCTTGTCTGAGTGGAGCTCGCTGAAACAAGGTTTAGACCATTAATAAATCCCCTTTATTACATCACACTAACCATGATGATCAGCATGACGAGGCAACTTCAGGATGATACTCAATGAGGCAGCAAACTGAACAAAAAGCATTAGATCGTCTTCCTCATTTGCCCTCGAGAGATTTCCAGATCTTTCCTCTCTAACGGCCTTTAAATGTAATGAACTCTGAATGGCCGAAATGATGCAGCAGTTCTGAAGAGCAGACACAGCGGAGGCAGCATTCAGCCGAAGAGTTAAAACAGATTAAATATCAGATATCGGCCTGCCAGATAACATTCAGCCTGTTCTGTGACGCTGACGTAAAACTGAGCAGCAGAAACAGAGGCTTCTCCACCCTGACGGCTGCAGAGGATACTCCTGATAGCAGAAGAAACATATTTGCTGTTCCCATTATTATCTATCTGAAGTATGAAATTAGTGCGACGGATTCATTTCATTCCAGTCGTGTGTGTGTGTGTGTGTGTGTGTGTGTGTGTGTAGCAAAAAATACTGCAGGCGATGCTCCATATTACACAGGGAAACTGTTGTGCAGCAAGAAAGTGTCACAGGTTCATGACACACTTATCTTAGAGTTAGGAAACTCTGTCTCTTCCTCGCACACACACACTGTACTCTACTATAAGCCGCCATAGTCTAACTGAAATACTGATAAAGAATAAGGAAGGAGCAGACAGCAAGTGAAAGAAAAGGTCGAGAGAAGCATTACAACAGTGTCATCGTCTGCAACAGTCCTGTCAGATCTGGATGTTTCGTACGAATCTGTTGAAGATCATGATTTTCCAGGAAAAAGTGAAAACATAGGTAAGCTGTTTTTCAGCAAAGGCTAAACATGCACATACTGTAAATATGCTTATTTAAGACTATACATCCAGTCAAAGGCAGGTTCAACTTGGCCGCGATTCATTTCTGAGACACCGAAACAGGGATTTTCTACACTTTAGACAAAACTATGAGTCGTTGCTGTCATTCAGCACAGAGATACTTTAGAGCTGAATAGCTAAGGTTAGCATGGTACTTGAACGCAGCAAATCTCATTGCAGCTGTTGTCCCAACAGCTTTCAAGAGGTTTCAATCAAAACCACAAATGAACCGCGGATAATGCCAGGGGAATAGCCAGAGTGATTAGAGTACATCCTCTTGAAACCACGAATATCAGTACAAAATATTGCTCCATTCCATAAAGTGGATGTTCAGATATTTCACCCGACAAATGAAGACTTTGACCGGCGCTATGGGGAAAGTCAGGGGATCACCAAAGTTATCATAGTTCATCTTCTGAGGAACATGACAATACAAACATGTTATTCCATTTCATTGGTAAAAAACCTGGGGACTTTTGAAGGGAGCTGATCTAAACGTAGTCACACCTCAGAGATCCGATCTCAATGAACACATTCAACACATACAAGGTGTAAACGCAAAGGCAACATCCGGTCATTCAGTACGCAGATGAAGTATTCATATTAATTTTGTGGTGGTGAAGTGAGGCCCACCCGACAGAATGGTGGTTACTAAAAACACATCCACCTCCTCATTATTTCTCTGTTTTAGCCGCTGTTCCCTCCATCATCACCTCCTCTCGTCCGTCTCTCTCTATCTCTGCCCCACCCCAAACACACTGGAAGCCATGTGGAAGAAGTCTGTCCGAGTCTTTCCAATAATAACCTCAGCTGTTAGAGAGAGACGGAGGCGGCGGATGGGGGGAGGTTCAACGTTTCTGTGGACATCATCTTCATGTCTTATTCCCAGTTTCACCAGCCCTACCTTCATAGGTGACGCTGCAGTAGGAGTCGCTGACGTCATCGTCCGGCGTTTGCAGACGCTCTGCGCACAGAATGAACACACGCAGCATGGCTCGCACACACACACACACAGCCGAGGTCTGTCAAATCCCACCGACAGACGGCGTTAGGTCCATGTATGGGCGTCCGTTTGTCCACAAAATATCCTTAAAATGAGCAGAGATCCATAACAGTGTTAAGAAGAGAGCGAGAGAGAAGAGTGGACGAGAGACACTGAGGACGAATAGGGACTGAGACGAGCTCTCAGCTGTCTCGCTCGACCCAGTACTCTCTCTCTCACACACACACACACACAAACAGAGCAAGCATGGTGCACCGGCTGACTCATGCACACACACACACACACTCACACACACACTGTCCCTTCAATCACAACAGGCTTAAAGGGCCACACACACACACACACACACACACACACACACACACAGTGGCCTTTATTTTCAGGTCACACATGCCTTCACACAATCAACAATCCAAACTCTGCCAACCTAAACCAACACACGTGGGGAGCACGCGCGCACACACACACACATACACACACACACTCACACACACAGA
>CAEMYA010000035.1:498936-509691 GCA_903131615.1 Diplodus sargus
TGTGAAAAATATGAACAAAAACTCACCTTCTGATCCTGATTTTACATCAGGCTCTACTGTTGGAACATCTGGAGGTTTGACACAAAACAAAGTGACTCATTTAATTTGCTGTTATCACTCTACGTACACAATAATAGCACACAAACTGTGGTCTCTCTCTTTTCAGTGTAGAAGAGAATGAGACGTATTTACCTCCAGTCATAAAATAATCCCACTATGCTTAATTCCAAAGGTACATTTCACCCCCTACAATGAAGTTTTGTAGTCCACAACACATTTCTGGAGCGTCACCGCAACTCTGGACAAGCTGTACGGAGCTACGTTATGTTTATTCAGTTATTCAGAGAAACAAGTGCCCATCTACTTCAGGAGAATGCTGCAACTGTGTTTTTCTGTGAAGCTCCAGAAATGTTTGGAGGACTACGAAACTTCAACGTGACTTTCCATCAGCATTAGGGTGAGCAGATAATGACTAAAATTTTCATTTTTGGGTGAACGTTTCCTTTAAAGTCTTACAGCCAAGACAGATAAATATTATCTGAGGTTATTGTACTCACCAGCAGCTCCGGTCAGAGCCATCATGGCACAGACAAGTAGAGACGCGGTCAGCATCTTCATGGTCGATGTGATACAGATGTTCAAAGTGACTATCTTCAACAGAAAGAAACAGACGTGCTGTAATAGTTCTGATTTGAGGACAAGATGAGTGGTTGTTAGAGGAAGGAGAGAGGACAGAGCAGAAGAAAAGATGTAGCAAGTAAAGCAAACCTTGTGGATTATTGTCCTGTCGCCTTCCTCTGTGGAAATATGCCAGCTCTTTTATACAGTTGCTTATGTAATGTATCTATTTATTTAAGTAAAACCTTGAATCACCTCAGTTTATCTTGTACAAAGTGTACGTAAACAAGTCAGCAGGTTAAGTACACAAGATGGCATGTTAGTTACACAGACATGAAACAAGTCAGCTATAATGAAATAGGCTAAATCAATAAGAAAGTACAGGAGCCCCCTCAGGAGCTGGTGTAATGAGGGGAACTACTCAAATTCTGGGAACAGAGCGTGGGAGGAGTCCTGAGGTCCTGCGTGCTGTCCTCGGTATTTTCTCCTCACACATGATGGAAAGTGCTCTGACCGCCAGTCGAATGGCTTTGCGCCAGACTTTGATGTTTGCAGAATTATGGAGTGGCACCAGCTGGTGATGGAGAAAGTGATGACACTCTCTATGAAGGAGAAATAAAATGTCGGTAGAATGTTCTTATCAACCCCCAAAAAGTGTTGAGCTTCCTCAGGAGATACTGCTGCTGCTGGCATCTCCTGAGGATCTCCTCAGTGTTGGAGGCAAATTTAAGCACAATTTCAAAAAATAGTACCCAGATATTTGTACTCCTACACAAGCTCTACATTCCTCCTGTGGATCGTGCTGATGGCAGCTACAGTCAGCATCTTCCTGCTGGAAAATGTCGCCATGATCTCAAAAGGTCGACATAGCAAATACTACGATATTCTGAAATTCGTGGACATTTTTCTTAGTTTTTAACTTTTCACTCAAATGTTTAAACTCGTCATTGATTATGCAAATGAAATTTAAAAAAAATTAAAATGCTGCATTTGAAACTAAGAAAATAAACATGTTTTACCTTAATTTCTGGTCAGTTAACAGCACATGCTACCAAACAATCATAAAACTAGAATTTGTTCAAAACACCCATCATCAGATTGAAGCATGACAACAAGTTGACATCGAAAAATAGAGAGCCGAGGTCAGTTTTGGTATCTGGAGAAAGACAAATCCTTTTTTCAATCCTGTATGAATTGTGTCATGAATCACATGTATGATGTTTGTCAGTTTAAAAAAAAAATGTTTTAAAGTCAGTGAAGTTTGTTGTAATTAAAGTAAAATATCACCTTATTTTGCAATAAATCGCTCAGTGAACAACATCATCTTGTTCAATACACATAAAAAGATACAAAAAAAAGATAAAAATCACAATAAATCTACTTATATTGACAAATGCAGTTATGTGAAAGGAGAGTTCTTCGTGCACGCTAAGATTGGGGAACAACTCTACAACGTTAGAATTTTTGGGTTTTAACCATTTAGAAGAACGACGTCACTAACTAGACTGTGTAGTCTGAATAATAACTGATTTTCAGTCTGATATTTCATTAGTTTCATGACACACTTCTCAAGTTGGAAACTAATGTTAGATGTAGATAGATAGATATGTACATATATATGTATATTTATATATATATACATACATATATATATGTATGTATATATACAGTGCACAGTATACTATAAACAATAATAATATATACAACAAAACAGTAGAGGGATCAGAGTGAAATGGCTTGTGGCAGGAAAGATTTCCTGTAACTGTTGTTACGTCAGCGAAGCTGAAGCAGCCTCCCGGAAAAGGTGCTCCGCTGTCTGACCAGTGTGAGTTGGAGAGGGTGGAGAGGATTATCCACAATAGATAACAGTTTTTTCAGTGTCCTCCTCTCCACCACAGCCTCCAGAGCGTCCTGTTTACAGCCAATCACAGAGCCAGCCCTCCTGATCAGTTTGTTGATTCTGTGGATGTCGCTGGCTCCGATGCTGCTTCCCCAACAAACCACAGCAAAGAAAAGCACACTGGCCACCACAGACTGATAAAAGATCTCCAACATCTTGTTGCACACGTTGAAGGATCTCAGCTTCCTCAGGAAGTAAAGTTGTTAATGTGTTAATTATGTTTGAATTGACAAACATCATATGTGTGATTAAAAGCACCATTTTAATAAAATAATCACATTTAAAAATAGGTCCCATAAGCGTTTCCCCCAGTATTTTCTGAGACTGTGGCTGGGGGGGGGGGGAATCAAACCAGCAACCTTCTGATGAGTGGACAACTGATCTAATACCGGAGCCACAGCCATCCTGTGAGTGTGTGTCCCCATTTGTGTGCATGAGACTTCCTCCGAAGTAAATGCAAGCGCGAGCCAGATCAAGATCTTGATGTGTTGGTGGTCATGAGGAAGAGTCTTTGTTCTGGGAACACTACTGCATTTGTCAACAAATAAGTTTCTTATAGTTACTTTAAAAAATGTTTGTGTGTTTTGTGTAACTGCTGCTGCCAAACCTCAACAGTTTTCAACAGAAATGAGCGAGGAAAGGAAATGAATGAGCTTCTGCTTGTGCTGGATGTTTTCTTCAAACAGCAGTGACCTTGTTTTCTCTCTTTATCTGTGCTTTGTTGCTTTTGCCTCCTTTGTGTTTCTTACTAGTTAAAAGCAACAAGTGAAGTTGTGATTGTGTCCAACAGAAAGCACCTGAGGGGATAACTCCAGACAAGACCTTCCAGATGACGGAGTCGACCCATCCGTGAAGCTGAAGCCCAGTCCCACTCAATAACCTCTCCCTTTGTTTGTGGAGCGGGGAGTGGAGCGGGGAGCGGAGCGCGGAGCGAGCGGGGAGCGGAGCGTGCGAAATATAGTCAGAGCGCAGAGCGGGTTTTAATCTAAAGGCCAGAGCGATGCTTCCGTTTCGCTCCAGTTCCGTTCCGATACCGCTCTCCACGAGTCTAGGGCATGCACAAGTCCAGACTCACGTGTGCCTTCAAGGGTTAGCCTACATCAGAGGTCATTCGTTGAGAGATGGAGTTTGTGAAATATTTCGAAGCAAGCAGATAGGTCATATAGCTGCATCGTCAGGAATTGCTCCCTCTTTTAAATTTGAGCGAACGTGGAGCAATTTTTTCACCGGAGCTGAATGAAATCTTAGGTGAGCGGAGAGCGATCTTTGAGCAGAGCTGTCTGGTATAACTTTGAGCGACTCAACTGAATTCCAGCTAGGACTGGCGCCGATAAATTACGCTCTTGCAGTTTGCCGCCGAGCTGCACACATTTTTTAGCCAACTCCCAACACACCAGCTTTACCTCACAGTTCACACACTCACAGCTCCCTGAGTCACTTCTACATTGTCTCAACAGTCACAGTGACCAAAGAAGGGAAACGACAAAGGAAAAGCTTCTTTTTTTTAAAAAAACAGAAAAAACTTAAAATATGCTTCATAAAAAGGCAAAAAAACATCAGCATCAGTTGCTCTTTCCTGTTCTTTATCAGGTGAATTTACAGACCTGTAGCTTCAACCAAAACACCTGATTGTGTTTATACATCAGTTATTTCTCATCCTCAAATCTTTGTCTTGTGTCAAATTGAAGCATTAGTAGCGTATAAAGAAAATCTGTTTTCATATTGGATTACAGTACAGAGTGAACAAAGCTACAGAAACACGCCAGCAATGCTGCTGCTTCAATTAAACATTTTCTACATGGATCAGATTTCAGCTCTCCTTGTTTTTATCCCTTTCATAAACAAAAACTCAAGTGTGATATTTTGTTAGATATGTTGTTAGCAGATGGTTAAAGTTGTATCTCACTGGCACTGCCGGCATTACAACAGCGTTTTCTCCAACATATCAATTATCGATGTTATAAATGTTCCTCTCTCACATGACTCCAGAGCTGATGGAAGATGCCAGAAGGTACGAAAGAAAGAAACATACAACTCTGACAATCACTGAAGGATGGAGATCCTCCTCCACCTGACAGTGTTGTAATCAATGGTTTATGTGTGCTCATGTCTAATGTAGGTTTGACAGACTCACACACAGGGTTTTTTCAATGCTTGAGAACTTTAATTGTGTTAAAGACAAGATAAAACAATCATCCTATCACACACCCATCTTCTGTGTTCATGATAGGTATGTGTCTCTGCCGTCCAAAGAGATGTCACAGATTTTTGGCGCAGACAAACGGCTTTGTGTAGTGGCAAGGCTGATCGTCAAATTTCTTCTGATCTGTAAAAAGAAAGGGAGTTATTTAGGGATAACTTGATAAGAAGTCAAAATGTATTTAGTTCAATTACAGCTGGTGTTTGTTGTACAATAGACTGAAAGGTTTCGAGAGAAACTGGATCAACAAATGTGTTCTGATTGGTCTGATCACAAAAGGAACGCTTCAAGCTCTTCAATTCACGGCCGGCCTTCAGGTGACCTCTTGTGATCGGAGCTCACTTACACATGCTCTATATGTAAATATACGTTATATACATTCTGACACAACAAAATAAATATCTTTATCTAGAACAATTGCTGAATTCAAAAAGAAGTGTTTCAAACTATGCATACATTTACCTCCAAAGTTCATCAAGAGACAGTGTGCATCTGCAGCATTATCAGGTTGTCCTGCAGCCCAGTAGGTGTAACCAAAGGGTGTACCATCGCTCCAGAACCAGGTGCCCTCCTAGAAGATTAGAGTTCAATCAACATAATACAACAGACAGTATGTTTTTCTTTTATATCTACTTTTACAATTAGCAGAATCAGTACTATACCTGTGCTGCATCGCAGCCTCCAAGCCATGTGAGAGGATACACTGAAGTCTGGCTCTGTATCATATTCTGAAGCAGGATCTGCTCATAAAAGCTGTGCACTGATGCAAGGTTTCCACCCAGAGCCTGACAGTGTTTCTACATAAGGACAGAAAGAGATGCCACACAAATCATTCATTACATATCAAGTCATACAAAGACACCAAACTGAAGAATATGCCAAAATCCAAACATCCTGATTACCTCAGCATTAGCCCAGGTCATGGGAGATGGAACGTAGAGGAAACAGCGAATACTGTAACTAGTCCAATTACCAGGACAAGATGACACCACCTCTGTCCTGCTGCTGGTGCCTGAAAACAAATTCAGAAAAGAGCTGAACATGGGAGGCATCGAATCAGGTTGTATTAAAGGTAGGTGGTTCTCAGCTTCTGGACCCTGGTACAGTTAAAAAGTTAAGTACCCATTATCCTGATAAATCCTGAGCTCCATCAGAACAGTCAGAACACATTTGTTTCAGAAGCTAGAAAGTTTATAGTTTATAGCTGTAACTTTTAGATCTGCTGCTTCAAGTGTGCCACGATATTTGCTGCAGTGACATTACTGCACACATGGAAACGTTTAAAATGACTGAAAGCTATGTAGGAATATCTTAACATCAGAGTAAAGCGCCCTTTAAATAGCAGGAAATATACTGCACCAGGCTTTGGTTGGTCACTTTCTGCTGCTTAAATTTTCATCAAGATGATAACACACTTTAATGTGTGAAATTGGTGGAGTTTTATTTTAAACACTTTAAAGAGCATATCATGAAATTATTAAATCAGTTTGCAGAATGCATTTTTGTGAAAAATATGAACAAAAACCAACTAACCTTCTGGTTCTGATTTTACATCAGGCTCTCCTGTTGGAACATCTGGAGGTTTGACACAAAACAAAGTGACTCATTTAATTTGCTGTTATCACTCTACATACACAATAATAGCACACAAACTGTGGTCTCACTCTTTTCAGTGTAGAAGAGAATGAGACGTATTTACCTCCAGTCATAAAATAATCCCACTATGCTCAATTCCAAATGGACTTTGACCTACAAACTATCAAAGCTCTCCAATGTCCAGCAATTGACCGCTTTTTGAAGGAATTATTGATTGTTAAAGGCACAGTTCACCCCCCCACAATGAAGTTGTGTAGTATAAAACACATTTCTGGAGCGTCACCGCAACTCTGGAAAAGCTGTAAGGAGCTAAGTTATGTTTTTTCAGTTATTCAGAGAAACAAGTGCCCATCTACTTCAGGAGAATGCTGCAACTGTGTTTTTCTGTGAAGCTCCAGAAATTTTTGCAGGACTACAAAACTTTACCAGCATTACCAGCATTAGGGTGAGCAGATAATGACTGAAATTTCATTTCTGGGTGAACTTTTCCTTCAGAGTCTTGCTGCAAAGACAGATAAATATGATCTGAGGTTGTTGTACTCACCAGCAGCAATGGTCAGAGCCATCATGGCACAGACAAGTAGAGACACGGTCAGCATCTTCATGGTTGATGTGATACAGATGTTCAATCTTTAATGGAAAGAAACAGACGTGCTGCAATAGTTCTGATTTGAGGACAAGATGAGTGGTTGTTAGAGGAAGGAGAGAGGACAGAGCAGAAGAAAAGATGTAGCAGGTAAAGCAAACCTTGTGGAGGATTGTCCTGTCGCCTTCCTCTGGGGATAAAAACCAGCTCTTTTATACAGTTGCTTATGTAATTTATTTATTTATTTCAGGTTAGAAACCTTGACTCATCTGTTACTCTTATCTGTAAAGGCTTGTCAAATTATTTGTTTCATCATATGTCATCATTTCCCTCTTGTTTACTTTGACGTGTGACCAAAGTTTAAGCAATGACAGGCTTCTACGGAGCCCCAGACACGATTAAAAAAATTATATTGTGGCCACAATAAAGCTATTACGTGCGCATAATATACTATTTCGTGGCCACAAAATAAGCGTAACGTGCGCATGAAATACTTATTCACTGAGGCGGAATCCTACTTCATGGTCGGTAGGTATAATGTGCGCACAAAATACTAATTAATCATTAATATCATTCCTGCCCAGCTGGGTAAGCAAATCAATTGCACCTTCTCTAGAAATGTCCATGACACTCACCTTAATGTCCTTAAGGTGAGTGTCTTTTCTTATTCTGTTCTAGGCATTGTCTAATCAGAGGATCAGAATCTAGTTTGTATTGATTTGCAGGTTGCTCTGAATGAACTACAAAAGGTGTCTGTAGTGTTCTCTGGACATTTATCCTTCAATACGATTGAAGGCATATGAAGTAGTTGTACACAGACTTGAAACAAGTCAGATATAATTAATTAGACAAAATAATTAAGAAAGAACAGGAGTCCCCTCTGGAGCTGGTGTCCTCAGGTGAACCCCTAAAGTGCTGGGAGCAGAGCGTGGGAGGAGACCTGAGGTTCTGTGTGCTGTTCTTGGTGTTTGCTCCTCGCCCACGATGGAAAGTGCTCTGACCGCCAGTCTAATGGCTTTGGACCAGATTTTGACTTTTGCAGAATTATGGAACCAGCAGGTGATGGAGAAAGTGATGACACTCTCTATGAAGGAGAAATAAAATGTCCGTAGAATGTTCTTATTTACCCCCCAAAAGTGTTGAGCTTCCTCAGGAGATACTGCTGCTGCTGGAATCTCCTGAGGATCTCCTCATTGTTGGAAGCGCAATTTCAAAAAATAGTGCTCGGGTATTTGTACTTCTATACATGCTCTACATTCCTCCTATGGATTGTGCTGATGGCAGCAACAGTCAGCATCTGCCTGCTGGAATATGTCACCATAATCTCAAAAGGTCGAAATACCAAATACTAAGATATTCTGAAATTCATGGACATTTTCTCTTAGTTTTTAACTTTTCTCTCAAATTGTTAAACTTGTCACTTATAATGCAAATGACAGCTTTTATCTTAATTTCAGGTAAACTCAGAGCACATGCTACCAAACAATCATAAAACTAGAATTTGTCCAAAAAACCCATCATCAAATTGAAGCACGACAACAGGTTGAAATCGAAAAACAGAGAGCCACAACTTTTTTCAAGTTGGTGAAGTTGCACTTCGTTGTAATAAAAGTAAAATACCACCTTATTTTGCATTAAATCGCTCAGTGAACGACATCGACTTGCTCAACACACATAAAAATACGAAAATCACAATCAAATCTACATATATTGACAAATGCAGTTATGTGAAAGGAGAGTTCTTCATGCACGCTAAGATTGGGGAGCACTCCTACAACGTTTAATTTACAGGTTTTAACCATTTAGCAGAACGACACCACTAACACTGTTGACTGTGTAGCCTTAATTAGTGTGAATGCTGAGTCAGCATTCACACTATTGTTCTTCTGGAATTTCTTTTTCTTTTTATTACTGTGAATGCTGAAGGCATTCACACTATTGTTCTTCTCGTTTATTATTATTCCTGCTTCCGTACGTTTTTCAGCACTCTTCTCCTCCTTCAAACCTTGAGCTATTCAGACCATTCAAATATCAAAATGTTCAGCTTTTTAAGGACATGATGGCGTGTATTTTTATTGTTTCAATCTTTTATACTTTTGGAAATATTAAGCTTTTTCTGCAAATTTTTTCCCATTCATCCTTAAGGGGATTTTTCAAATTTCATTCTGCTATAACTTCAGCATACGTTCAGCTATTCAAACCATTCAAATATTAAAATGTTCAGCTTTTTCAGCTCTTTCAGCCTTGAGCTTTCCAACTTTTTCAGAAATTCAGCTTTTTCCCCAAAAAAATTAACACTGACGCAAATGGGAAAAGCTTCAAATCGTCTTCAAAACTCATCGCCTTTCAACCTCATTTTGCTCCTCATACATTGAGCGAGAGACACCATTCGAACTTTAAAGCACTCAGCAGATCTGGAAGTATTGGACATGTATTCAGTTTTACAAAATCTTGTATGGTTTTGAAATAATCGCAGTTTTAGTTTGAGCGATGTTTAGCCCGTTTTCTGCGTTTATAATGGGTGTGTATTGCGTCAGCTAGAGTGAGTGACATCACCAACTGCCGCACCCCAGAGGGCAGAGTTGCTCCGAAAAAGTGGACAAAACTGTCTTCAGCTTGATTTTGATCCCTCAGCTTTCAGCTGATGGTCTTATTTCAGATCTGGGACTTACGGTTTTGGATCTAGAAGCCCGAGAGCAACAGCAACTCTCACTGCTGTCCCATAAGCCGCAATGTTAATTTTGAGCTGAATTTTCCAGAAATGATCAGATGGTACCTGATTTGTCTCTCGCTCTCCCGCCCTCATTGTGCACTCTCCAGAAATAAAAACGACATGACCGCGTTCAGCAACTCCTCCTGTAACTCACCATACAAATATTTTGGTGATAACCATCACAGTTTCTTTAGAAATCGCAGGAGTTTGGGAGGCGTTTTCCCATTCATTCCTTATGGGGGACATTTTCGTCTCTGTCTCTGGTCCTGATACAGCATGTCTGCAGCCATTTCAAACTGTTCCTGCCTTTAACTTTTCATGTTTAAGCCTTTTTTCACCTCTTTAAGCTCTTTCTGCCTTTAACTTTCCACCTTTTCAGTCTTTTTTCACCTTTTTAATCTCTTTCTGCCCCCTTACTCTGCAACTTTTCGGCCTTTTTCAGTCGTTTTTCACCTTTTAAAGCTCTTTCTGCCTTTAACTTTCCACCTTTTCAGTCTTTTTTCGCCTTTTTAAGCTATTTCTGCCTTTAACTTTCCACCTCTTCAGTCTTTTTACAAATTTTTAAGCTCTTTCTGTCCTCTTACTCTACAAGTTTTCTGCCTTTTCAGTCTTTTTTCACCTTTTGAGCTCTTTTAACCCTGTTACTCTACAACTTTTCTGCCTTTTCAGTCTTTTTTCACTTTTTTTTTTAGCTCTTTCAAACCTCTTACTCGGCAGCTTTTTAGCCTCTTCAGATATTCATCTTTCTGCCTTTTCAACTCCTTCAAACATTCCGCTTCATGTTCAGCTATTAAAATGTTCAACTTTTTAAACTCTTTCAGCCCTTGTAAACTTTTCTGTCTCTTCATCTTTTTAAAATATTCATCTTTCTGCCTTTTCAACTTCTTTATACATTCAGCTTCCTGTTCAGCTACAGAAACGGTTCAGCTATCAATATCTTCAACTTTTTAAACTCTTTTGGCCTCGACCTTTTCAACTTTTCAGCTTTTCAACTTTTTCAGCTTTTCGGAAGTACGTTCAGCAGATTTCGCTTCAGACTTCAGCATTCACACTGTATTTTCGTAGGAAATGCAAATTTTTCTAGTTAAAGTTATTATTCCTGCTTCCGTACGTTTTTTGGCACCTATCTCCTCCTACAAATA
>CAEMYA010000036.1:13353-29908 GCA_903131615.1 Diplodus sargus
GACAGGCAGACAGACAGAGATTCCTTGCTTTTAGACAGACATTAGTTCTCCTCCTCCTCCTCCTCTAACCTGTATCTTTAATATCTGTCCAGCAGGGGTCGCCCTTCTTGCAGCTGAGGAAGTCGTCATCAGTTCAGACCGTTGTCTCGGAGCAGAAGAAGAGCAAGGATCGTTCTGCTGACTACAGACCAGCTGCTGATCAGTAAAACACCACTTTTTGAATTTATTATCTGTTTCTATGAAAATCAGATAAACCAATCACGTGGAAATCAAAATGTAACTCATCACATTTTCTGTACTCAACGGTTGTCTCCCTGACTTTGTTCTCCTGTCTGTCTCTCTCTTCCTTTCCATCTTTCTCTGTTCGTCTCCATCTGTCTGCGTCTCAGGTTCCTGCAGCGTTGTCTCAGTCTCGAGGATGTCGGTTCTCCCAGTTCAGTCCGTTCAGTAGGTCGAGTTCTTCAGGTTTGTTCTGACGGAACAATTCTGTTGGAAATGAGTCGACCGAAGAGCCAAAAGTTCGGCTTCATAATCAGCAGAGGGAGAGGACGACCTGACTCTGGTACTGTAAACTATGGCCAATACTACAGATACAACTGTAAATACTACCAGTGGCGGCCTTAGGCATCTAGGGGCCCGTTTCAATACTACGTATGAGGCCCTATCCCATAAAACATTTAATTACCGATATGTTTGCGCCCATGCGTCTCTGATGCATTGAAACCTGAAAGGATGCAAATCTGTGTATCATTCGTTCTTTTCATATTCAATTGAGATTCCAAAATCGAAAAATGAAAGGTATTTGTTATTTCCTGATTCGTTTATGAATCTGATACCAAACAACAGTTTAACATTAGCCTTCAAAACCTGGATACATGGAGGGAAAGCGGCCGCGGCAGTCGGCACAAGGTGGGCAGCAGCGGTAACAAACACTGCAGCAGCAGCAGACACGGACAAGGAGGCAGTGCCGGTCCGAAAGAGCTGCAAACTGAACCAAACGTCGAAAAAACGAGGATTGAAGTTAGTTTTCAACAAAATACAAATGCATTTTTCATATTTATGTGCATTTTAAGACATGAACATGTATTTATTACATCCAAAACTATAACACCTATAACAATCATGAACTTGAAAATTGGCAACAAAAGTAGCCTAGTAAGCGCAACGTGCTCCGCATTATTTTAGCACCACGAACAGCGTGCAGGAAAAGAACAGACAGGCTACAGACAGACTCGTCTGCCCTTTCTGTTTTTCAGTGCTGAGAATGCTCTAACTATGTCAGCTCTGTCGAGTGATCTTGTGACTTCGTGCTCAATTGAGATTTGAGCGAGGGCTGACAGCCGCTCCTGTAGCATCGTTGACCACAGGTGTGTTTTAATTAGTTTCAAGCGAGAGAAAGTTTCAAGCGAGCTTGCTACAGTCACGGGGACTGTCAACATCAGTCGGAGGGCGATGCTGAGGTTTGGGTACAGGTCCAGCAGGTTGTTGGTGTAGATGTAGCTCAACATCTGCAGGCCAGTATTTTCCTGTCCCGGCACAGCGGTGACAGCAGCCGATACCTCGCGCACGAGCTTTTTTTTTTTTGGATCGGCCATCCCGATTAGCCAGTGGGTGCTCAACGTTGTCAGTGGGTGCTCGAGCACCCATGGGATCGGCGCAGCTATACACTCGGCTGCCGGGGCCCGTTTAATTTTTGTTGTGGGCAGCCTGGGGACCCCCCAGGCTGGGGACCCCCCAGGCTGCCGGGGCCCGTTTCAATTGAAACGGTTAAAAACATAGGTAAGGCCGCCTATGAATACTACAAATACTTATGTAACAGCAGAGGTAGAGGACAACCTGACTTAGATACTGTAAACTACTGAAAATACTACTGTAATTACAAGTGTAGTATAATAGTGTTTTAACTGTAGTAATGTCGTAGTAACTGTAGTACATGTGTGTACTTTAGGTGTATTAATACTGTATTAATGGTGCATTAACAGTAGTATAACGTGTGTTCTGCAGGTGTATACGTGGAGGACATGGTGGACAGCAGCGCAGAGAAGTTGTATGCTGGCCTGCTGGCAGTTGGAGATGAGATCCTGGAAGTGAACGGGGAGAAGGTGGCCTGTCTCAGTTTGGACCAGGTGACCCACCTTCTGAGCAAGGACACTTCTGCTACAGTACGGGTGCTCCGACACTGGAGGAAGCCTCCACATTGACCACAAGTCATCCTGAGAGTAGCTTCCTGAGCTTGAACTGAAGCATGTAACAAAGCAAAGCAAACTGGTGCTCTGAGCTGACCACAACAACACTAAGACAACAACCTGTGAGAAACTGGTCCAACCAGGGTTGCCTGGGAGGGCAGGTGTTGGACCGAGAGGTTGGTCCAAACCAGAGCTTAAAGTTATGACTTCATTATCCCCTGACAGTCGTTTTATCTGCTGCTGTTTCTTTTTTCTATTATCTAATCAGCATGGAAACAACAAATCAAATTCTCCACCTCGTGTTGTCACAGATGTACAGGTGGATCCATACAGGTGAGAGAGGTACAGTAATGACTTCATAACAACTGTTGTAAGAAGTACAAATAATTAGAGGAACAGTCATTGAAAACAAAGTTCGGGACTTGATCTGTTTGAACACGTCAGCAGGTTGATCTTGATCTCTGTTCTTGTTTTCTCTGCTCAGCTTTAACAAACACATCACATCATAGAAACCTAACCTGCTGCTCAACACCGTTATCAGTGGTGTCACATAAACTATGACAGTGTTTAAGGAAACTGCTGTATTTATTTGTGTATTTTCATATGTTGTATTTTCAGACAAATTAAAGAAACAAAGTGAAGCTTCATGTCGCCTGTTAAATCTCTCTGAGGTGGAAGGATAGAGCATATTATAAATAATCAGTTTATTGATTGTGTTAGTACGGAAGCATATTGCATTCACTTGGAAAAAAAACAAAAAAAAAAACAATTTATTTTTTGGTTTGGTTTTTTTAAGTAATTTTTTTCCAGTTTTTCTGACTAATTCTTTTCCTGTTTTTCAGAGTAATTTTTTTCTGTTTTTCAGAGTAATTTTTTTTTCTGAATTATCGAGATACTTTGAACTCCCGCTAGAACTTCCAACCTGCAAGTGACTCCCATGGACATATAGTGACTCCTGCTCCCGATTTCAAATGCATCATATTGTATCCGTGGAGCCATATCTGTCCAACTGATCCTGGAGAAACATTGCTAGCAGATCTAAATAGGCTTTCTATCTGAACAACCACAAAGTTCTCCATATCAGGTGCCTGTCGACAAACTAATGGTAATACAATCTATATGACTTAAAGACAGTGTCAAAAAACCCAGATCAAAGTAAAACTTGATTAAACTAAACAAGTCATGTTTGTTTCCATTAAATCGAGGAATGAATGCGTCTCTTGTTTCAAATGCTCTCTTAAAAAAAAAATGAAAAAAATGATTCAGAAAATCAGAAAAAAAAAAACCTAAAAAAAAACCAACCATATAAATAAATTACTCTGAAAAACAAACCAATTTTTTTTTCAAGTGAATGCAATACGCTTCCATATGTTTGTACTAACCCTGTTACAATATCTTATGAGTCTACATGTATTGATTTGAATGCCTGATTCAGGAAGCAGCTTTCAAAAAATTATCTCAGAGGTGAGTTTTTGATTTCAGAACAGCTGAGTTTGTTCAGCCTGAGTTAAACATCAGTGGAGCTCCGATAATCCTGAAGTATGTGTTAGGACTTGGCAAAAATGAGGACTCAGTTGCAGACAGGGAACGATTAACGCAGGCTTATATTCTGAAACTTCTTGGTACTCTCTTCCGACAGAGTGATAACTCAATGGCTATAAACTCTAGACTCGGTACAGACGAGTTACAGATAAACAAAACAAACGTGGCACAAGGCGCAAAACAATAAACAGAAATTCGCTCCCGTGGGAGGAAAATAGCAAATAGCAAAATCTACACTGATCTGAAAAAACAATCTATGAAAAGTTACACAAAAGAAAATCACTCACGAGGAGAAGAGAAAAGGCTATAAACTGAAACTACACTACACAGAGCTAAGAAAACTACAAATCAAAACGCTCCAAGAGGAGGAGAAAGAAAAGCAGAGCACTATGAAATTAAACTAGCTTCTCAAAAAGAACAAGCTGACCTAAAAACTTTAGCAAAACAAAAATCACTCTTCTTCAGAGGTGTACAAAGAAAACAGAAATTCGAGCAGGGCAATACTTAGCAACTTTGACAAGACTGTGGAAGACGGCTGGAGGTACACGATGAGACGATATACTCTGGCAACAAGACAGGGGAAGACGAGGACTATATACACATGAGGGAGGGTGACACAGGTGGACACAATCAGGGAATCAGGAGAGACATCAGACCGGTGACACAGGAGGAAGGGCAAGTGACCTGAAACGAGAGGAGGATTAGATTTTCAACATAAAACAGGAAGTTCGCCAGATAAAACCCCAAAGCAGGATATCCCTCACCGCGGTGTGACAGTATGAAGTTAATACTGTAACGGTTTATTCAGCATAATCCACATTCATCATTTAACAGATTTAGATTATTTACTGGATGATTATGTGCTCGAATTGTACCATTTGTTAGGATGCATAAGATTATTTTATGTATTTATTTATCTGTAACTTGACTGTAACCTGAGAGTAACTGAAGATGAAGATATGGATCAAACAGGTCAGATATAGTTTACTTATTGATCTGTGAGTGATTCTGAAGTCACAATCTGACCCAATATTGAGGATTTGGGTGATTTACTGTTGTAAACATGAGTAAATGAGTAAACATGATGGCAGCACCAAACAGAGGGACACACAGAGGTTTAACAGACTAATCAAAAAGGCCAGCTCTGTCATTGGTGCAGAGCAGGACTCGGTGGTGTTGGTGGCTGACAGGAGAACCCTCTCTAAACTGCTCTCCATCATTGACAACAGCAGCCACCCACTACATGAACTGGTGGTGGGACAGAGGAGCTGGTTCAGTGGGAGGCTGCTCTCACTGAACTGCTCCACAAACAGACTCAGGAGGTCCTTCCTGCCAAGAGCCATCAGGCTCTATAACACATCACTGGGGAGGGGAGGGAGAGGAGTTGTGGAACGAGGGGAATGATGTCCCACACATGTATGCACTTGCACTTTCCACTGCAATCCTGCATTTTTATTACCATGGGCTATTTATTGTCACCGTTTTATTACTTATTACCTTGAATTTCTTTATTCTCAATTATCCTTCTATTCTCTAGGCACTAATTTTATGATCTGTTGTCTTGTTGTTGAATGATGATATTTATCATGCAGCTGAGAAACTGAATTTCCCTTGGGATAAATAAAGTATCTATCTATCTAACTTCAAACTACACTCAAAAAAATAACTTTGAATGAACTTTAAAAAATCATGGAAAGTATTTCCACATGATTAAATGGCTTTCTTTCAGCATTAAGCAATTTTGTTAGTCCAATCTGATGCACTTGCATGGGTTCAACTTCATTTATAAGGGCTGATTGAACTTATTTACTAGGTTTGGGTCCAACTCAACTTAATTGTGTTGGGTCAATTACTTAATTAGGGTTGATTCAACTTGTTTCCTAGGGCTGAGACTGACGAAATATAATAGTATTGGACCCACTAATTTAACAGTAGTAAAATTACGCCAGTATATTAAGTTGATCCAACCCAAATAAAATAAGTTGGCCCAACAGAATTGCTTAATGCTGAAAAAAAGCCTTTTAATCACATGGAAATACTTTCCATGATTTAATTAAGGTCATTCAAAGAATACAATTTGAGTGTTAACACTTTGAGGTTTGCAGTGCATAGTAACTGAAACGAAGTTTCAACAAAGTCTACAGACTGCTTGATGTCAAGGGCAGAAAGAAACATAAGACAAATGGTAGATATTGCCATAAAATTGTATTTTCCAAATTAACTAACAATGCACTGGTAGTAACACAAATGGAATGATAGTGCAACATGTTTTACACAAGCAACAACACAAAAATAGTTCCTGACAAACTCTAAACACAGCACACTGCGTCCCCTTATTTTTGAAAGTGCCAAGAGAATGAATCACAGTACCTAGTACTTATTCAATGCAGTTGAACGGAAGACACAGGTGTGGTCTGACACCACACTCGTGCAGTAGGATGGAGGACACAGGTGTGGTCGGACAGGGCACTCTTGTTGTGATGTATTGGTAATATTCCGCCACACCAGTAGGGGGCGATCTACTACATTAAATGGCATGTGTATGCTTCAGTGAATAAACAAACCAGTGTGGAAGTACACCTGAGTGTGGTCGGTCATCACTCATGTCGCTGGCATATTGATGCTACACTAAGTGGTTATATTACTATCTGTATGACTAGTGAAGTCATTACACTTGTGGTCGGATGGAGGACACAGGTGTGGTCGGACAGGACACTCTTGTGGTCAGGAATTACTGTGATAAATTGAGAGAACAATCAATTAATGCCCATGAAAGTAAGCATGTAATCACTGACAGACCTGGATCTGGACGAGTGGAACAGGTAGCTAGCTCACAGACAGACTAGGAATTGATCAATCAATTAGATATGATTAATAAGGTCAAAACATATACAGCGGGATATTTGTTTGATTGTGTGAAGCAGGTGTATGCTGGTATGATCATGTCAATATGACTATCAAGAGATAATTTTCACTATGCATTTTTTGGCATAGCTCACGCAGGATGTGGAGGAAGTAAAAGTCCTGCACTGAAAACGTTACTTAAAGGACAAAAAAGCAGCAACCCCCCCACCCCCAACACACACATACTTCATACCATGTGCTCTACAATAAAAGCCAATTGGACGATGAAGCTCCGCCAACTTAGATTTTTTGCTAATTAGCATAATATGAAAAACAGTAAAATGAATAGAACTTTTGAAAGATTGACTCTATCAACACCAAATTTGGTATACCACTTCGGGAGATGAAAAGACAAATTTCTATTATAAATGAGCCAGATTGGTCAAAGCATGTACCAAAACATGGCCGCCACGGACCAATGTATTGTCGCAATGAGCGGGGCTTAGGAATTATTGGCCATAATTCCCACACCCTTTGCCCTATCATCAAAAAACTTGGTGAGTAGGTTCACAACAGGACTGGTAATCTGTCTACCAAAGCACGTTGAGCTCAGCCTATAGGGGGCGCTATAAATGCCATTAGCATGTAGCTGAAAACCCAATTTGGAGAAATCTGGGGCTTATCATGGCTATATGTTGCACAGATCTTTGAGGAACACGGCGGCCGATGTCATCGGCTGTGGGGGATTAGGGTCAGGGTGGCCAGTTCGGGGCGAAAGGGGTTAGAACCCTAACTGCTATATTTTACATTTAAAAATCTTGTCACTGACATGCAGCTTAAACCCAGTAAGACAATGTTTATAAATCTTATCAAATATTATTACATTATTATATCAAAACACACTTTAATACATTTAGTCTTGATTGTTGATTATTGTTTCACGACAGTAAGGGTGAATCATTAAAGATGAATGGATGAATCCACAGATCTCTGTCTTTACATTGATGACAGATTTATCATAAAGTTGTCATGTTAAATGTTCTGCGGGAAATGAATGAATATCTAACAAGGATATAAATGCTCTGAAGATGTAAACTTGTTCTGATATGTGCTTTGATACCAATGACAAAATTAAACAGACAGCTGCTTCAGACTCTGCAGGAGGTGATGATCAGTTTATTTTATTAATATAATTATCACTGTTACTGGCAACTGAGTCAGTTACTTCAGCCCTTTAGTTACTTCAGTAATTGATTATTTTCTGAATCTGTTTATTGAAACAAAATCAAATTGAAAAAAATTATGTGGACAGCAAATCAAATGAAGACAGAAAATATTTTTCATGAATCGATCAATATGACAGTTTCATTTAACTGATCTAACAGGCCACCACATGTTATGTTGAGCCGATTCCCTCCTCCCTTCTCCAAAACCTCATGACATCCGGCCATTCCTCAGCACCCTGATCCACTCCTCCCTCACTTCAGGACTCCAGCTCCTCAAGACAGCTTCAGTAAAGCTTTCTGGAAACTGGTGTCCCTCAAGGCTCAGTAGTAGGACCGGTTCTGTGTTCACTGTACACTAGATCACTCGACTCTGCAGTCACATGGATTCTTTGACTACTGTTAAGCTGACGACGCCAACTGTTCCTCTCTTTCCCCTCATCCTCCTCCAACAGCCACGTTGTGATGCTCAGCTCTGAATGTCTGCATCATCTCTGCTTGGACAGCTGCTCATCACCTCAAACTCAACCTGAGTAAACCTGAACTCCTCTTCATCCCGGGACAGACTGCCCTCACATGGACCTGTCAGTCACTCTCAAGAATGTCACGGTATCCCCTTCATTGACGGTGAGGAACCTGGGTGTAATCCTTGACGACAGACTGTCATGGACCCCCAACATCACTGCTGTGGCCCGATTCTGCAGATTTGCCCTCTACAACATCCGCAGGATCCGGTCTTTCCTCACAAAGGACGCAAAGCAACTCCTGGTCAAAGCGCTGGTCATCTCCCGCCTGGACTACAGTAACTCCCTCTTGGCTGGACTCTCAGCCTCTGAGACTAAACCACTGCAGTGTATCCAGAACGCTGCAGCGCGCCTTGTTTACAGTCTACCCAAATTCTCCCATGTGACCCGCCTCCTCCGTGACCTCCACTGGCTTCCTGTTGGGGCCCGCATCCGATTCCAGACGATGGTGCTGGTCTTCAAGGCCGTCAACAGAACTGCACCCATCTACCTCAAAACACTGGTCAGACCACACGGCCCAGAGAGAGCACTTCACTCTACTACATCAGCGGGCCGGCTGCCATCGCCGAGATATCAGACAGTCACTGGTTCGATTCTCCGGATCTGCATGTTGAAGTGTCCTTGTGCAAGATACTAAACCCCAACCTGCTCCTGATGTGCTGGTCGTGCATGGCAGCCACCACATCAGTGTGTGTATGTATGAATAACTTTAAGTCGCTTTGGACAAAAGTTTCTGATAAATGTTAAATTAATTATTATTAAAGTTGTGAGGAAACATGCCTTGAACAATTTATGTGTATATAATTACAATGATATACTTACAGAAATGAAGTATTGAAAAATCTGCATGTAAAAGCAGGAAACACTTTGTTCAAAAAAATGCTGAGCATAAGAGAAAACATAAATCTTAAAGATAAAATCGACATTTTCATTCAAAGAAAAACAAAAAAAAATCTTATGATCAAAATGTGTCAGAAACCACTGGATGGATTTACAAAGTAGTGCTAAAACATGTCGACAGACTACACTGAATAAACACATTAAACAAACGAAAGTTATGATTGATTTATGTATTTAATTAGTGTTATTTCCATTATTTCCATCAGTCGGAGTGATCTGACACAGTGAACACTGTTTTTAATTTTGTAGAATAGTAACAGGTAATATGCATACTTGTAACATGATATCACTTTCTGATGTGTAAATTTCACCGCCATGCATACCATAGACATAATGGTGGAGGGACGATGTGATTGGCTGCTTTGTCTTACAGCCGGCCTGTTACCTGATTTTGACTAATTTATACTAAAATAACGTCGTCTGCCTTCAGGTATCCGCTTCCTGCTGCTGTTTTACATTAAAAGCCTACCAAACATTCACTAGAGAAAGGCTTTTATTGCAAAGAAGCAGCAGGAATTGTGTGGTCTTAATGACAGTTTTACAGTATAAGAGTCCACGGACCAATAAACTGATCAATGTGTTACCGAAAAATAAAATAAAATGAACAAAATAAACTGTTGGAGGAAACTTAAGACGAAAAACAAAACATTAAGCATCAGTCACTTAAAGTCAATACAACAAACGCTTAGTGTAAACAGAAAAATCACAAAAACAAGATATTTTAGTGTTTTACATAATTTCTGCTAAAATATTATTTTCTTCAAACCTCAGAATAAAGACTCAGGATAAAACCTGAACTGAAGCAGGATTAAAAGGATAAGAATAATAAAAGTGGATGCAAAAACTCACACTGGCGCTTAAACTGTAATTAATCCAATTAAAACCAAATTCACTGGTTTCAAAGTAGAATTACACAGAAGTTAAATTAGACTGAGTTAGCCTAAGTCTAACCCTAAGTTACTGAAAGTAAACCTAGAAGGAGTTTATCTAGAGGTAAACTGGTGTTAAGTAAAATTAGACTGAAGTTGAATGGGAGTTAAACTGGAGTTAAACTGGTTATTTTCAGCCCTTTAAAGAAACATTAAACATTAAACATTAAAACATCAAACATGTTTCCACATCGTCGATATTTTTAACAGTCAAACACGTAAAGAACCAAAAGTGCCTTAAAGTCCCACTCAGAGGGAGGAGAACACCCAGGGGAGTTCAATAGTCTAAAAGAGTCCAAAAGAGTCTGCAAGAGTCCAGTACACTTCAGTCAGGTCTAAGAGAGTCCAGGAGAGTCCAAGAGAGTTCAGCAGAGTTCAGTAGAGTCCAGGAGACACAGCATTAAGATGAATTCTGTGCTGATAGGAAGAGGCATCAATCAGATGATGAAGAAGAGGAGGATGACAACGAAGAGGATGGTGAGCAACACACCAATTGCACACCACTGACGACGATCTGCAGAAACACAATTAACAACTTTTAACTAAATATAACAACCGATAACTATACGTACCACCAACTATAACTCTCATTAACCACAACTATCACCAACTATAATCATCTCTAACTATCACTAACTACAGCTCGCCTTAACTATAACTGCTATGCACTATAACTACCACTCTCTATAACTATAACTACCACAACTATAACCAACTATAATTACCATCAACTGTAACTATCACTATCTTTGATTACCACCAACAAAAACTATCCCAAATGACAAGTATCTTTGACTATAACTACCACTATCTATAACTATACCTACCACCAAAGATAACTACCAGTATGTATAACCAAGGGCAATTCTAGGGTCAGAACTTTAGGGCTGCTGAGCACCCAATGAGCTCAACTGCCACCACCCACCCTTTTTTCTCACAAAAACAAAAAAATATGTCTATTGAAAAATAAATGTATCATTTTAACATTGGTTCAACTAACTCCAAAACCCAGATTTTTTTTTTCTTTTTTACTTTAGCTTAACACTTTTCCATAGGTGTGATTGGCAAAGGCCAAAATAGCAGGAAAACATACGGCTCCACTATGTCTCTCTTTACATTTATTTTTGTCCCTTTTTTTACCAATTCTCACTTTATCACTTCATTTGGTTGTACTGTACCTTTATTAATTTATGCTGCTAACAAATGCTGCTACAATTTTTATTATTACTTTCATCACACTGTTACCACTTTACCCAATGGCTCCTCATTACTCATTTAGGTTGTACTTTTTTGTAAATTTTTCAATTTATGCTGCTAAATTGCACTGTGCGTATTGTTGTTTATTGCATATACCTACGTTTTAACTACAGTTTTGTTACATGTTTGATTTATGTTAAGTTAGCCTTTATTTTATTTTATTTTGCTGCTGCAAGGTGCCAAGATGCAGCCAGAAGAACCCTGAATGTCGGTTAGAACAGCTGTGATCAGCTCTGGACACAATGGCGTTGTGCCTGGTAGGATCAGCGGTTAGGGAGCTTCATCCAGTCAGAAAACAGCCTGACTCTTATATTGGCCTGTTATTAATTCAAGTAACCTGCCTTTTCTGATACCTGATCAATACAGTTAGAATAGTCAGGCAGCACTAAATGTAAATCTGATCTAATAGAAAGCTAATATTATTATAATGTTGTATTACTGTCTCTACTCCACTAAAAACAGTGACAGTGACGGTGTTGATGAGCAGATTACCGCTGGTCATGTGAGACACTTTGGCCAGTTTCTTCATGACGTTGTCCAGTCGCGACTGAGTGTTGTCCACCTCATGACTGAAGTCGTCCAACATCCTGCAGGATAAACACAAAATGTATCAACATATCACAACCTGCTTTTACCGTGACCACCTTCTGTTTTTAGGGTTATTGTTTCTCAAGAATTTTCACTTATCTGATGTGTAACAGCACCATAAGTTTACAGTATATTTGCATTAAATTTGCAGTATTTGTACATCACTGTTTTTTTGTTAGCACAGCTGGTGGGTACTCTGTTTAATGCCTAATTGGTATTGTAACTTTTTTGTACACTTTCAGTGTTCATGTTAACCTGTACTTGTCTGTCTTTGTGCTGGTGCTGAAACTGCATCTGTTTTATCTGCTATCTGTTTGATCAGTCCAGGACTGATGTCCATCTGTTCTGAGGACTGAACTCAAAGCGTAGGCGGTTCTCAGTCAAAACTAATATGGTGGATGGTGGATCTTTACACAGCCTGTTCGTCCAGCTCCATGCCGATCCGTTCTGACATGTTCTTCAGGACTCCGATCGTTCCCGACACGAGCTCCAGCTGTTCATCCTGCTGTTCCGCTATCAGCTGATACAAACACAAACACACACACAGTACATTTAAATACAACAAGTTCATGACTTTTTTCCTTTGTAGGCAAAATATTCTCATAGCTCCAAGCTTTGTGATTGGCTGTTTAATTGGACAGGTGTTACTGTACCTGCTGCTGGACCTGCTGTTCCTCTATAAATTGCGAGTTGGCATTCTGCAGTTGTCGGTCCAGTCGGCTGTATTTATCAGGACCGGGCTGCCAGATCGGACCCTGAGCACCGTGCTCACCAAGCAGAGCCTGAACATTACAATGCAAACACACACTGTCAGACATTATGCTTCAACAGCAGCTTTACATCCACACAGGTAGCTAGGCAGTCATTACTATAACCTCCAGGACCATCTGGGACCTCCGGGGACCTGCCCTACCTTTAGCATGACCTCCAGGGAAATCTTTTGGTTCGTATTTGTTAAATGAGAGGACAGATCACCTGGGTTCAGGTGAGATACCTGTTTGTTCTTTCTGTCCACCGAGGCAGACGTTGGACTCGACATCTTCTCCTTCATTTCCTTCATGACAAATAAGGTCAGTCAGTCAGCAGCCAATCAGATCAATCCAGTCTTCAGATTCACCTCAGCCAATCACATCATTTTCAATCAAATTTGCCAGTAGCTGAGTAATGACACTCGGGTACAGTTTCTTCACCTGAGCAGGTGACCGGTGAGTGTTACCTGCTGTTATAAATAAAGCGTACCTTGACCGTCTGTCTGGTGCAGGTGATGAAGGCCTTCCTCTTCGTCAGCTCGGCTGTGTCCAGGTTGAACTTCTTTGGGTTGGATTCGACGATACGTTCACTGACAGTTAAGGAACGCGCTGATCTGTAAAAGTGTAAGTCGGAGTTTAAACATGTTGTTGCTTATGAAGGATATTGATTGTCTCATCCAGGTCCTCAAGGTCCCACTCGATGGAGCGCAGGCTGTTCCTCAGCTCATTGGTCGTCCAGTCCATCTCCTCCTTGGAGGCACCGCCCCCCTCCTGCAATAGCTCGCTCCATCTGTGATGGAGACTTTGCGCTGCATTCACTGCCTTTTGGACTTCACTGTTAACAAACAGACAACATATAAACAGCTGATGTCACCATTTTGCATGGTGGTAACGCTGAGTCAATCGTCATCATTTGAAGCCACTTCTGCTGAAATGATCTAAATCCTCTTAATCTGAAGTGAACAAACTGGCACAGAGAGATAACTGCTGTACATTAACGTTAGATATGCAGCAGCCATACAGACAGCTGATTTTACTCGAGGCTGACGAGTGTGGCATTCAAGTCATATCTAGTCTCCCATAGTCAAACTTCTCTCATCTGACCCGTTTTCAGTTTATCCAGTCTCTATTATATGACGCGAGACCATCACCTTGTCCACGATAGGGACAGGGCACTGAAGGCAGCCAGGCAGGCAGGAACAGACACCTCTGTGTTAACGTAACGTTATTTCACACTGTACTGTGGCGCTCTCGCTTCGAAATACTCCAGCTTGAGTTTCACCATAACTTTTCACTGAGAGGGTGGGATGGACCAGATCGGGCCCTATTGTTCAGTTCAACAGTTCTAATAAAGTTAATGTCAAAGATTTTTTAATTTTGACAGTGTTTCATAGAATAAAACCCAGCCACCACCATCAGTGTGTGAATGAATGTATGTATGAATTATTGTAAGTCTCTTTGGACAAAAGTGTCTGATAAATGTATGTGTACGAAAACATTTAAACAAAAAAATATGACTATAGATGAATATGTTGTACCAGGCCAGCTTTCAAAAAATAATGTTCCATTTTACAGCGTCTCCGCATTATCCGCATTATCTCCGGAGCGGTGGTTCGCCAATTCTCCACCGACGGTGATTCACACAGCGAAGCATCTCTGCTGTACCGCCGTGTGATTCACACAGAAAGCTGGCGCTGTGGTTCCTAAAGAGGCGTGACGGTACATGTCATGTTGATGACGTCGGTGTGTCCCAGGTGTCCTCCTGTCAATCTAAACCCGCGGACAGTTTATAATCATATGGATGCTGTTATAATGTGTAGTGATTGAGATACTGACCCACCAAACATCCCGGAAAGTGACGAAGTTAAATTTTTTCTTACTAAATTACAGAATAACATAATCCCCATCAGTAAACTGGACGTTGTCTGACTCCCACACTCGTGGGGATGGACGGCATTTTCTGGGGGAAAGTTCCCTGAGGTCTCGGTCCGGAGGGCTGACGGTCACAGTGATTCATTTTCATAACAAACACTCGGTGAGTTTAAGTTTTTTGCCGGTGACAGACACTGTTTATTAGGCAGAAATGTGTCAAAGAGTCGGTAGGACAGACAGGAGGACGGACGCTTCTCCACGTATATCTGTGTTATTTGTTTCCCTCATATAAGTTGCAGTTTCAGTTACAGTTACTATGTTACTGTAGTTTGGTCCTGTAAAGTTGTTTTGTGGGACATTTCTCAAAGGCAAAGTTGTGAAAAACAATTGAAGAGGTAGGTCAATCGTTGTCACAGTCCGATTTGGCTCACCACCAGCTCACATTCCTCTTGGAAAAGCCTCGCAGGAGACCAAAGTGGTCACTCAGTGCTGCGGCTATATCGCCACAAGACATCCCACTTGACCTCCTGGCTGTTATAAACTCTGAATAGTCAGATAAAGACATGACATTGACAACAGTTTATGGATCAGATCAAGTGTTTTTACGGCATAACACAGCGCCTTCCAGGTCATTAAAAAAGACATTCGGCAAAATGTGGAATGAAAAATTGCACTGTTATTTCATCCCCGATTCCCATTCATGAACACAGTATCTAATATCAGTTAACGAGTCGTTTTCCGTTTTCCGATTTTAAAACAAATAACGGATTAAGAGTCATTTTCCGTTTTTCAATATTTTATTTTGAAGCGAAAAACGGGAAACGACTCGTTATCCGTTTTCCGTTTGTCGACTTCAAAACTAAAGTCGGATGGCCGCAACATACACGGACCGCGCATGCAAACAGCAGTGTGACCGGGGCTTTTGTCGGTCGTGTTATAACAAGATGTCTCATCTCTCTCTCTCTCTCTCTCTCTCTCTCTCTCTCTCTCTCTCTCTCTCTCACACACACACACACACACATCTGGATCTATCAGACTGAATGAGTCCTTTAGCTGCCATGTGTCTGATTAATGACTCATTTAATTATACACAATAGCACGTGCTGCTGAATGAAGATATGAATTATAACCATGTTTATCATTCAGAGAGAAAAAAGCTGCTTCAAATTTAGGTCACGTGATCACAGATCACTTTATAATAATAATAATAATAATAAGAAGAAGAAGAATAAACTGACTGACTCCTGTTTACAGACACGATGCTAGGATCAAAGCAACATACTAACATGCTAACTCACTCATAAAACACTTTTAGCTAACGTTAGCACAGTGTCAAGCTCGATGTTAGCTTAGCTATGAGCTGTCTGTCTGTCTGTCTGCTGTTTAACCTCATATCAAACTGCTTTCGGCCGCTGTGGCTCATTGATTATCGATTAGACATCAGTTCTCCGCAGGTTAACACTAGCCGGTAGCCCCCTATTAGCATCGGCTTGGTTAGCACGGTTTAAACACTTCTGACCCCTTGACGACGAAGAACGGGTCTTCCATCGACATGTTGCTGGTTCCGGTTCAGTCACAGCGGCGCTCCATCACAGTGATCCGGGTCAGCACCGGATCCGTTTAACGACCTGAACTTTATTCACTTAAACTCGGATTAAACCGAGTTTATCTCCATCAGCCCTGCTGCCGCTTTGTTTACATGCAGCGTCGGCCTCCGCAGCGGAAATGGCTCGGTGACGTCACACACTCCGTTGGGTCGTCACCCAAAACAAACAAGTAAATAAATTAAAACTAAAGAAAAGATGATGAAAAAACATGCGACAAAAAACACAAACGACACACAGAAAATTAGACAAAGTGAAGTAATTTAATCATTAAATTTAAAAATTAGATTAAATTGTGCTGAATCAAATGATCAGCTGGTCTGTGTCTCATTTTCGG
>CAEMYA010000036.1:36597-47871 GCA_903131615.1 Diplodus sargus
TGTGTTTTCTGTCTGAACTGAATATTTTTCTTTTCTGCACTGTTGTAATATTTTTTGTTTTTCACACCAGGCTTAATGACTCAGTGTATAACAGGTATTTCATGGTAATTCATTAAACTCGGGGTCAGCAGTATGGATCAATATTCATCATACAGGAAACTGAATGCTTATTTATTTTGTAAATCAAACAAATTATAAGTTTAATTTATTTAAATCCTGCTGACTGTTTTTTTTTTTAAATACTAATAGATATATATATAGTATAGCTGCCTATGTCTGATATTGTTCTAAGACAGAGTAATTCATCACCCAACCTGAGATGAATTGTGTTTAACTGAATTTAACAAATGTACAAATGGTTTAAATGTTTTCATCGTTTTTATTTTATTTTTCAGGTTTTGAAAATGTCTGTAAAGTTTTAATGATTAATGTATGAATATTTGTTCTGAACAAGTCAAGAAAACTAAATATCGGCACACATTTTTTCCCTCAGAGTGACTGCTCCTATCAGTGTAAATATGACAGAGGTGTAGACACTGATCAGCCACAACTTTAAAACCACAGACGGGGTGAAGTGAATGACATTGCACTGCAGTGTTTGGCTGGGAAATATTGGGGTCGTGGCATTCATGTAGATGCTGTGTGACACGCATCACCAACCCATGCAGATGCTGATCATGTACATCCCTCTCACATGTACCTGTGCCATGTACCTGCCCTGCAGTGGGTGCAGGACAGTGTGCCCTGACAGACTGCCATAGCTGCTCAGGAATTGCCCAAGAAATGTGAGGGCTCAAGTTGTCAACATGGTCTGGGTTAACAAGTCTGTCCCATAGGGGCAGCACCTTGCAACCCATAGGACTACAAGGATCCACTGGAGGTATCCTGTGGTGCCTGACACTGCAGGATACCTCCAGATGCTGGCGGGGTCACTGCCATCAGGTAGTGCTGTTGCCATTGGTAAGGATGTACATGATCTGCAGTGGTGTTTGGATGAGTTGTGTGTGCCAAGTTGTTTCCACATGAATAGTGGGCTTTAGTAATGAGCCCTAAAGCCCAGAAATCAGTTAGCATGTTAGCACTTCCTTTCCTCTCATCTCAAAATCGGTGAGCTTTTTGAATATGTTATCAGTTAAATGTGTGAGATAAGGTGTGTGGTCACCACAGGATAAACATATTTACTTTTTCTTTCTCCAACATAAAACCATTAACCTACCACAGTTTAATATTGAAGCTCTTCATGTGTTAAAAACAGTTAGCGGTTGCTAACGGTTGTCTGAATGAGACTACAGAGGTTATCAAGGACATTAAACGTCCTCACAGCGAACATGGAGACTCATCTACTCACTAGTCCGTCTTTACAGGCCTACTTTACTTGCACACTATTCTAACTCTGACTTTACAACTTGTACATTGATCAGTTTATAGAAAACCTGGATAGTAATTGTGCAGTAAGACTCTTAGTGGTGGAGACGTTTCAGTCATGTGACTGTGATGTCATCTGTTTATAGCCTAACATTAGCTTCTTACTGCTTCACATTTAATTTAAGTTTTAAATCATAAAGTTGTGTTTAATGAAATCCAATTCGATAATCTCACAGAGGTATCCAGCTTCAGTTGGCTATAAAAAATACGTCATCGCTCGACCACTCAGTGCCAGGAGGCAGTGTTTCCAAGCCTAACATTGCGTGGTAGCAACATTATTAATGCGTTTTAATGTTGTGGCTGATCCCAGTCTGACTGCAGAGATAAAGGACAACAGATTACAGCACAGTGGGTATATACAACATCTGGATATAGGACTACAGGGATAAATTACAACAGCAAAGGCTACAGGACGGGGGGGGCTAAAGGACAGCAGGGCTATAGGACAACATGATATAGCAGGTATAGGTTGTTGTAGGACTTTGTCACTGAACACCTAATGTTGAGAGGTCTCACTCTGACAGTTTTCAGGGTTTGTTCAGAGTCTGATGTTGACACTGTATGACAAGTTTTATTGTCTGTCTTAAGTCTGTGATGTAGCCCACAGTGTGGCAGCTGTAACAGACAGTTTTGTTATTTTATTTTGTTGTTGTTTTTTTTTTTGTGTTTCTCTAGGCCACAGTTTAGGTTACGGCTTTGTTAACTTTGTTAACCCTAATGATGCAGAGAGGGCTATCAGTACCCTCAATGGCCTGAGGCTACAGTCTAAAACTATCAAGGTAATGTGCAACAGGTGCTCTTTGATATTCCTGTCTCAACTGATAGATGTGTTATGTTCCCTGGACAGTAGAGGGCGCTCTCACCTGCAAACTGTCTGATGGATGAAGGTATTTTAAAACTCTGCTGTCATGTTGGTAAAATATTCTCAGCCTGTTTTTTAATATCGACACATGTTGACACCAAATCTGTGCGACACTGTGCCGAGCTTTTATTTTCTTAAATTCTGCTTTTATTTTTGACAAAAGTGCCTATTGGTCTGAGCCTGTTTGGATGCTTTTATTTTGTCATTTTGTATATTTTTTTATTTGGGACGGTTCCTGTTGTTTGTCATTTACACATTTGAAATATTCTGGATTTTATTTAAAGACTTGATGTAATGTTTTCTTTTGTTTGATGTTATTCATTTGAATCCTTTCTGGTTGTTATGACAACAGACTGAGACATGTCCTGTTTCCTCCCTGCAGGTGTCTTTCGCGCGACCGAGTTCGGACATGATCAAAGATGCTAATCTATACATCAGCGGGCTGCCGCGGACACTAAGTCAGCAGGACCTGGAGGACATGTTCAGTCGCTACGGCAACATCATCAACTCCAGAGTGCTGGTGGACCAGGCCTCTGGTAACACCTAGTCATGTGACACAGTCATGACATTACACGGTCATGTGACCAATCACAGCCCTTCAGTTGTTTACACTCCCCTCTCTCCTTTTAATATTATTGACTCTCTAGGTCTGTCACGGGGCGTTGCCTTCATCCGGTTTGATAAGCGTTCCGAGGCCGAAGACGCTGTCAAACACCTGAATGGGCACACGCCCCCGGGCAGCTCTGAGCCAATCACGGTGAAGTTTGCTGCCAACCCGAATCAGGCCCGGAACTCCCAGATGATGTCACAGATGTACCACGGCCAATCACGGCGCTTTGGAGGACCCGTCCATCACCAGGCCCAGAGGTTCAGGTACGCGCATCTGTCTGTTGTCCAAAGGCAGAACCATCTGTAGCAGATTACGGTTTCCTGTAACCAAAGTAATCAGATTACTGAGATAATACTTAGTAACTTTCATGATACTTCCCATTTCTCTCCAGGTTTTCCCCAATGAGCGTTGACCACATGGGCAGTGGGGGCGGAGTCTCTGGGAACTCGTCCAGCGGTTGGTGCATCTTTATCTATAATCTGGGTCAGGATGCAGACGAGGCCATCCTGTGGCAGATGTTTGGACCATTTGGCGCTGTCGTCAATGTGAAGGTGATCCGAGACTTCAATACCAACAAGTGCAAAGGTTTCGGCTTCGTTACCATGACGAACTACGAGGAGGCCGCCATGGCGATCCACAGCTTGAATGGGTACCGACTGGGAGACAAAGTCCTGCAGGTCTCCTTCAAGACCAGCAAGGGACACAAGTAGAGAGCAGAGCAGGAAGGAGTGTTGAGTCTCTAACGAGGAAACGAGTCAGACAAGTTTTTGTTGTTTTTTTTTTTTTTTTGTAGCAGTCAGTCGAGCCGAACAGTTTCAGGAAATTGTGTTTTTGTGTTGATGTAAGTTTATTTTTTCCCCAGCATGCTCAGTTTTTTTCAGGCTGTACGACATCACTTGTTCACATTGATGACATCAGCAGAGTTTGGATTGTGGTCCAGGTGTTTGAAACTACAGAAACATGTGGAGTTGCTGTAGTATGTTTGTTTTAAACATAGAGAAGCAGTTTGTTCTCCTGCAGATGTTATTAACATGTATCACATATATAATTATTAAAGCTTTATGTCACAGATTTGGATTATGTAAAACAAAAGTTTAGAGTTAAACTCTCTGTCAGGTGACTGATAGCTTTCTCAGCCAATCCGCAAAGAGGAGGTAGGGCTTGCGGTTTCTTTTTGAACAGAGATTTTATTTTTTTTAAACAGCTTCCTGACGTACAGAAACTTCTTGTGTACTGACCCTTTTTTCATTTGTATTTAGTTTCTGAATTGCAGCTGATTGTGATGTTGAACTGGTTGTTCATTAATAAATCTGTTTATGGAAAACGTATGTCTACTTTTGTTCCTTTCAGAAGTTTCCTGAGAAGTATTAAATACCAACATTAAAATGAGAAAATATGATGAATAGATTTTGATGGAGGAAAAAGAAACAAAAGCTGCAACTTAGTGAAACAATTCTGGTTTAAAAACTAGATGGGAAGAAATTTTGAGTAAATCACAAAAGATCCCTGATGAAAAGCATTTACTTGAGTAGCTTAAAGTCCAGTGAGACAAATATATTTAAATTAAATATTTAGTTGATAAAGGTTTTAAAGATGGCGGTTCATGAATCCATGAGTTTGATTAACTGATGACATCGTTCTTCACAAACTCTCGTCACTGTTCGACAGTTATGTCCATCAAAAACAAGCTGTAGTGATTTTTACATGAATTATCGGCGTCCATTAACCCAGTCCACTCAATGCTGTCTGTCCCAGAATAACCAGTTCCGTTTCCATGGCCTCGCTCCTACATCTCCCATCATGCACCCAGTCCGGGAAGTGACGTAACCGTGCTGCTTGCAGCCCGCCGGCTCCCCGCGTGTGTATTGTGCGGTGTGTAGTTGTGGGGCCAACATGGCGGCGCCTCTGGAGGTAATCGTAAGCAGTGATTCCGGCTCTCAGCTGTGGAACAGCACCGTGTTCGACCTGCACAGCGGCTCCAGCCTGCTCTCCTACCGCGGAGGGAACAGCTCCGCCCGGGGACTGACCGTCCTCGGCGGCCAGTACCTGCTGTCGGCCCAGCAGGGCAAGAACTTCATCAACGTGTGGGAGATCCAGAGAAAGGTACGGGCTGGCACATCTGAACACATCTGAACACACCGGAACACACCGGAACACACCTGCTGAATGTCGCCTCACTGACACACTCTCACTTTGGGGACAGGTGGCCGGAAAAAAGTCTCGAATCTCTCCTGAGCACAAAAGACATCACTGAACTCTTTATGCAAACATTGAAATTGGCCTGGGCTCGTCTGCAGAGACGGAACCAAAATTTCAGACTTAAAATCTGACCTCACTCACATCAACAAAACTTTATTTTAACTTCGTTTAAAACTGATCTGTTGTCATGAATCCAGTTTGGCTCGCCGAAATACGAAGAACCGACATGTGGAAAGATTTTAAATATTCTAGTATCTGTTACACTGGTGATAGTGGGACAGAGAGGCTGGATAGACCGGTGTACTGGTTATACTGGGTCGTTTTGTGTAGTATTACTGTAGTTCTTGCAGTACTTCAGTGAAGTATAACTGTAGTTCTGTGTAGTATTACTGATGTTGTGTATTATTACTGTTGTTCTGTGTAGTATTACTGTAGTTCTGTAATATTACTGTAGTTCTGTGCAGTATTACTGTAGTTCTGTAGTCTTAGTTCTGTGTAGTATTACTGATGTTGTGTATTATTACTGTTGTTCTGTGCAGTATTACTGTAGTTCTGTAATATTACTGTAGTTCTGTAGTCTTAGTTCTGTGTAGTATTACTATAGTTCTGTAGTCTTAGTTCTGTGTAGTATTACTGTAGTTCTGTAGTCTTAGTTCTGTGCAGTGTTACTGTAGTTCTGTTTGTGTTACTGTAGTTCAGTTATACTACACAGAACTACAGTAATAATACATAACTACAGTAATACTAACCGATGTTCTGTGTAGTACTACTGAAACTGTTCTGTATTATTACTGTAGATCTGTTTGTATTACTGTAGTTCTGTGTAGTATTAATGTAGTTCTGTAGTATTACTATAGTTCTGTGCAGTATTACTGTAGTTCTGTAGTATTACTATAGTTCTGTAGTCTTAGTTCTGTGTAGTATTACTGTAGTTCTGTAGTCTTAGTTCTGTGCAGTGTTACTGTAGTTCTGTTTGTGTTACTGTAGTTCAGTTATACTACACAGAACTACAGTAATAATACATAACTACAGTAATACTAACCGATGTTCTGTGTAGTATTACTGAAACTGTTCTGTATTATTACTGTAGATCTGTTTGTATTACTGTAGTTCTGTGTAGTATTACCTTAGTTCTGTGTAGTATTACCTTAGTTCTGTGTAGTATTAATGTAGTTCTGTAGTATTACTGTAGTTCTATGTAGTCGTTCTGTAGTGTTACTGTAGTTCTGTTAGTAATACTGTAGTTCTTTTAGTATCACTGTAGTTCTGTGTAGTACTGCTGTAGTTCTGTGCGTAGTACAGTTTGATACCTATTATCCGTGACTTCCTGTTTGTCTTCCAGGATCAGCTGCAGCAGAAGATCGTGTGTCCAGGTGTGGTCACCTGTCTGACCGCCTCACCTAATGGACTCTTCCTTGCTGCTGCTGTCGCTGAGGCCATTTACCTGTGGGAGGTGAGTCCGTTTCTTTTTTCACATGAACACACGAAATCAGCTTGAGGAAACAAAAGCATTTCTGATTTGTTAAATTAAGTGTTATTATAAGATTAGTTTGGAATAAAAAAATTGTGACATCATGTCCGTCTTTCTCCTCTGTGATTGGTTCAGGTGTCCACAGGTAAGCTGCTGTGTGTCCTCAGTCGTCACTATCAGGATGTTACCTGTCTGAAGTTCACAGACGACAGCAGCCATTTTGTTTCTGCAGGAAAAGACAACCTGGCTCTGGTGTGGAGTCTGTGCAGGTAACACACACCTGAACACACATGAAACGGGTGACGATATGATGATGTACTCGATGTGTTGTTTTTTGTTCTGAGTGAGATGTGTTAAGCAAGTCTGTCACAGTCTTTGTGTGTACAGTTGTGCAGGTATACAGCGTGTTTACCTGCACAAGAGGTATATTCTATATTTTATATTCTATTTTTTAAAACCAACATGAGACTGAGAGCAGTGAGCAGAAAAACTTATTTACACAAACACACACACACACACACACGTTTTCAGACACTGATCTGAGACTTCTGTTGGATGTTGACATTCTTTATTTTCGGATGTTATTTTAATTAAAAAAGTTTCATCTTCATCGTTCTGACGTCTTCCTCTCTGATCTGATCCTGAGTCAGTTTATTATAAAGATGTAATAATGATCATGCACATGTCCACTGGGTGGAGCTCTAACACAGAGAGTTTACAGCTCAACAAACTCCATGTTGTCTGTCAGTAGCAACATTAACTATTGATTGATTAGTTGATTGGCAGACAAGTGATTCATTATATTAGTTTGACTCATTAATCAATCAATAGCCTTTGTTTTTCTTCATAATTGATCACAATCTACTGATTTTTTTTCTGGACTGTTATGCTGGTTTCTGATTGGTCCATTCAGGTCTCTGTCAGTCTCTGTTCTTTTATAGATCAGCTGATCCTGCCTCACTATGTCAAATGAAAACACGTCATTGATCATAATCAGCCAAGAATCAATACATCTGTCATCATGCAGCAGGGGATGATGGGAAAGCTGAGCTGAATGTTAAAGATGCTGTCAGTAATAAAACATGTTTCATTTTCATCGCTCTGATGTCTTCCTCTCTGCAGGAGCTCATCTGGAGACAGTGTGTGTTGCTTTCTGTCACTTCAATATCTGCATTGATTAAAATGTGATCAGTTTCATTATGATTAATAATGATCAATGCTCAGTTGCATGACCTTTTTTATCCCAGTGCTCCCTGAGCCTTTGAGGAGTTCCTGTCACACAAACATCATCGGGAATATAAACAGTTAACGAGTGTTTAACAGAAACATTGTGTGTGTGTGTGTGTGTGTTTGTGTGTGTGTGTGTGCGTGCGTGCGTGCGTGCGTGCGTGCATGCTTCAGTGTGATCCAGCTGGATTTGAGCCACACACCTGAACCACGTCACGTCCTGTCTCGTCACTCTCTACCAATCACAGACCTGCACTGTGGCCTAATGGGAGCTCAGGCCAGATTTGCCACCGCCTCCTTGGACCAAACTGTCAAGGTAAAATTTAGGTCAATGCACAGGTACAATATTCTATATTACTTAATATGCCCCACAAACACACACACACACAAACACAAACAAACACACATACACACTTGCATGTTCAGATAAAACTGATCAATTAATAATCTGGGTGAGGTAGTTTGATCTCATCCTCAACCTTTCAAAATAATAGACCAAAGAGGAGCCATAAAGAAAAGAGCCTGACTTTCACAAAACATAACTGTAGAACCCTGTTCACACGTTGTTATTGTTCTAGTTTGACTATCTTTTCTTGAAGATATAGTAAAATACTGAATACATATATTCATTTGAGCAAACAAATAATACAATATAATAAGTAAATGAACAACCAGACAATAACCATCATGACCAGCTAGTGAAATTTAAATCCCTTTTACAACAAGAATTGATAGGGATACACTTCTGAGTGTCCTACCTATGACCAGAACTTTTAGATTTGGTTTCCCCCTAAAATCATACCCCCAAAGAATAGTTTTTGAATATTTACTGGTAGTAGATTTACCGTCTGACACTGAACAGTACTGGTGCTGTTTGAAATTCTACAAGATCAGTGAATTTGAATGTTTTCCTTCCTTGTTTGAACAGAGCAGTTTTGTGTTTTCTGTTAACAAACCAACTGTCATGGCTGCTTTATCGTTGGTATTTTTGGGGGGCAGAGGGCGACATGCCTTGATGTTGTGGCAGTCCACTTGGAGTGAAGGAAGGCAGCCACCTGTAGTTCAGTTGAGTCAGCATCCATTTCTCAGGCCTCCCCCCGTTGTTAGCATGACGCATGCGCATGACCAGGGTTTAATTTGGAGCTGGGTAACGATCACGTTATTTGTCCTTGTGTAAAGCTCCAAGTCATTTACTCTGCTCTCCAGGTAGGCGAGGCGCCTGTTTATCTCCTCATACTGTAGTCTCCGCAACTTTACCTCTTCCAGCAGGTCCAGGATCTCCTTCTGCTGCAGTCTAACAGCAGAGACTTCCTCTGCTAGAAACCTTGTGACTTTTAATGTCATCCACTTCCTCAGTTTGATCCTGATTCAGATCTAGTTTCAGTCATTAACTTCCTGTCACATTAAGCGGACCCAAGAGCCGAACAAATTGTTTCTGAGCGCTCAATCCGTCCTGGTCAACCTCATTATTGTTCAGTTGGGTGGAGATAGACTGATGGTCATCATGGTGGTCGGGCAGGTGAGGAGGTTGTGTCCTCCCAAAGATAAAGTCCCATTGACGATGATTGATGGTTTCATGAAGGAAAGACCAGAGTCACTTCACCAAACTTAGTTTTCAGTCTTGGCCTTTGTACAGTTAAATACTGATTGGTTGATGCAGACTAAGTTAATTTCTGGCTGGAAAGTTTTCCACCTCTCTAACTGAGCCTGACATGAGAGCTGTGTTGCTATGGCAACACTTTGTTAGACCATCAGTCAAGCGACACAGTGACATAGATGGATAGAAGAGTATATTAGTGTATCAATATATCATTAAATTGATACATATTGATTAGGAATATTTGAAACGGTTTAAACCCTTTTCCATAGTATCGATACACCTGCACGTGTTGATGCATGTACACAAACTCTGTGTTATTGTGACCTCATTGATCACCTCTGATCAGAATGATTCATCTCTTTAAACACAAAGCATCTCTCCCGGTAATGAAACGTCAGCTTGCTGTGACATCATAACGGATGGTCTGGAGGTGTTAAACAAGAGCTGAGGTGTCGCTGCTGCTCACACCTTAAATAATCAAATTTTTAAGTGTAGTCTGGAACACAGTCTGTATTTAGCAGAGCCAGCAGCTCTGTTGCACTGGAGGGGTTAAAGGTCAACCGAGATGAATGACATTTTCTAAATAAAGACCAAATAACCAAATAAAACAATAACATTAATTAAAGCTAATTAATGCAACAGCAGAAACGACTGAAAAAACTACAAAAGTCAAAAGTTCAGTTGTGTGTTTCAGTTAAAACAGAATCGTCCTGCGGTTGACTGTAAAAAATTCTGATTTTCTGAAAAGAATGTCAAAGATTCACATGGTTCTTAAATGTTCTGAGTTAAAAATGTTTCTTTAGTTTCCCAAATGAAAAACTGTAATGCTCCAAAGGCAGCTGTTGACTCTGGACGTGTCCGTCTGTCTGTCCAGGTGTGGGAGTTGTCCTCAGGTGAGCTGCTCCTATCTGTCCTATTTGATGTGGAGATCATGTCTGTGACCTTTGACCCCTGCGAGTACTTCCTATTCTGTGGAGGCAGCGATGGAAATATTTTCCAGGTGTCTCTGTGCAGCCAGGTGAGTCTCACTGTACACTTTATATCCTTCATCTAGACCTTCATCCTGCATGTTTCAGTGGTCGGAGCTTTTAGTTTACTTTACTGAGTTCATGTAAAGAAGAGATGTGTAATTATGTGGATGAGGATGCGTCAGTTTTTCTGATGATTCTTCTCGTCATTCTCTCTTTGTTCATCTTTTCTTCTCTATGAACACTGAAGCACCTTCTCACAACACATTAACATTTGAAAGCTTCACTGAGTTAATCCTCTAAACAAACCACAGAACTTGGCCTCCACGGATACACCCATCCTCCCCCACCCTCCAACTGAACTGATGAAACTGTCTTCCAACTCTGAGGATGTTTAAGTCTGTGTAACCTCAACTGCAACTACTGAAGCTGCTCAGACACAAATAACAGTTCAACTGAGAAAAGCAGAGACATGATTCTGTCTGAGGGGACGTTCATACTCATAAGCTGACTGAAACGGACATTTGGAAAGTAAGACATGTTGACAGTGAGACATGTTGACAGTGGGACATGTGGGCAGTGGGACATGTTGACAGTGGGACATGTGGGCAGTGGGACATGTGGGCAGTAATATATAAATAATTTCCCCCTGGGATTATTAAAGTATTTCTGATTCTGATTCTGAGTAGCCCTGTCATCACTGCCCTTTGACTGCGGGCATCCTGCGCCGATTCTCTGCATCCTCCAGTATGTGAAAGTCTCAGATGCAGCGAGGGGGTGTAATTTCTATGGGGCCAGAACAGTGACATTAAAATTTGGCATTCAAAAAAAAAAATTGGCTTTGAGAACAAAACCAGTACTGAAATAGAAAACATTGGCATTGAAACATTTGTATTGAAAAAAGTTATACTG
>CAEMYA010000036.1:53898-73195 GCA_903131615.1 Diplodus sargus
ATATGTATGTATATATATATATATATATATGTGTATATATATATATGTATATATATATGTATATGTATATATGTATATATATATGTATATATATAAGTATATATGTATATGTATATATGTATATATATATATGTATATATATATATATATGTGTATATATGTGTGTGTGTATGTGTTAATATATATATACACCCTGGTGTAACAAGGGTTACTGTAGTTAACTGAATTAAATTTCCAGATAGAAACTAAACTACAGCTACTTAATCACTTGTTAAACTAATTAAAACTAAACTGAAATAAAAAACAAACTGAAAAAATAAATTAAAATAAAAACTAATAAAAATTTAAAAACTATAAAAACCCTGACACACTCACTCACTCCATTCTTAATTATTTGAGTTGCTCTGTGAATGGCAATAAATGTAGTTATTTTTGAAAGTAAGTCGGGGACTTTATTTTTCCGGACTTTTTCGTACTTCGTGTAGGTCTTCAATTTTGTTCAAAGTGGTCTTAAAAAGGTCGTAAAAAATCCTAAATTTGACCTGTTCAAACTTTCAGAGACCCTGATTAAGCTGGTTTCAGTTCAGCTCCTCTGTAGTTTTATTCATCTCCGACTCAGATTACATCAGCTGATTCAGTCATTTTGACGTCGCCCTCAGGAACATGGTGACGTGTCTGTCTGTGTCGATGGACGGGACGCTCCTGCTCTCTGGGTCACATGACGAGACAGTACGACTCTGGGACATCCAAAGCAAACAGAGCATCCGCTGCCTCGCTCACAAAGGTAAGCCCCGCCCCCTGGTGCAGCTGACGTTAACAACAAGAAATTATCGTCTTCACTCCTTGATCTCATTTCATCATATTTCAAGACAAATCTTGTAAACCAGCAAAATTACAGTGAACACAAAGGAAAGCTAAATCACAGAACGACCGCGCAGTACGTTGATATTCAGGGCAGAGAGTCTTAACGTAATGTCACCTGCTGCCTTGAATTCTTCAGTCAGTCATTATACATCAATATCAGCTGACCTCATGCCTTATGATTTTACTTTGAGAAAAGAAAATTAAAGATGATCCACGTCGGATACCATAAGAGGTGGATTTGTTCTTCAGTGGTTCAGTATTTCACCTACAGACGCTTCTGAACCCAGGGATTGAACCCACGGCCCTCTGATTACTGAACAACCCGCTCGACCTCCTGAGACATAGCCACCATCTTATTGTTCTATGATCAAAGCCTACAGCTCTTTCTCAATGAAGTGAAGAAGCCTCTTGGATGAGAGTAGAAATGTCGTCAACAAACTGAAACGGGTCCAGTTCACTATGATACAGCATCTAGATTTACCATGACACGATGACTGAGAACCTTCATCAACATTCCACTGTTGTGTTTCATGTTCAGACTCACAAGTTGTCAAACTCCAATCAGATAATCAATCATCCAATCAAATGCTTCTCAGTCATCCAGACTAATGATCCTTCCATGAAACAGAGCTGTAACGTGTCCTGTTGATCCTACCTGAAAATTCATGATTATTATTATTCTTGTAATTAATGTGTTCATTTTTACAGTCTTTATCAATATGATTATTTCTTAACTGATATTTGAGCCCTTAATACGCTGCTCAGGTAGTTGTGCTGTGACTGTATTGACTCGCACTGTGATTCTTGTCTTTAATCTGTTCATTATCATCTGCTGCGTCCCTGTTGAGCTGATTTAAGTCAGCTGAGATGGAATCGGGTCAGACCCGATGTCTCTCAGTGTCTCTGGAGGTGAAGGTGAATTTAACCTCTCTGGTTGAAATAATTCCTCGTCTCTGCTGCTACAGATTTATTAATGAGTCGTCTGACCCGCCGGCCTCCATCTCTCCGGAGGAGCTTTTACTTTCCTGTCTCATTCATAATAAGTGTTCGTGCTGCGTCTGACAGGAACATGAAGAAGAAACGCCCCGCCGTGATCATGACTGGCACTTTGTAATTAAGCGAATCCTCTCTGTGCTGAGGGCCTCCTCACTTCAAACGAACTGTCAGGAGACGATAATCCTTCCTCTGGCTGGACAGACGGACAAACTTGTGGTCGTACCCCGCCTCCGTCATGCATTGTGATTGTCTTCCTGCAGCTGCCGATGCTGCTCACAAAGAGCCAGACTGTTAAAAGAAAAGCTTCATCCTCCATGACGGCAGCACTACAAACCGATTCGTCTCATCTGAAGATTCAGATTCAGCTGCTTCACGTCCGTCTGCATGTTAGAATAGCAGAAGAACCAGAGACTTTATTTATGTCTTTAATTCCACAAGAAATGTATAATAGTTTAGTATTTTAACAAGTTTGAACATTCCAGCACATTACAATTAACTTAGTTATCTACCTTAAAACAAGAACATTCAGCAGCGGTTCCAAATGAGCCTTGTGGTAGGGTTAGATGTTAGGGTTAAATGTTTGTCACGATTTGTCTTTGACAGTAAGTTATGAATTCAGTCAGAAAAAAAAACATATAAAATAATTTACAAGATTATAGGTTAAAAACATAAAAAGAATTCTGTTGTGTGTGATATATAACTAAAATCAGTCATTAACAAACTTTCTTAAAGGGACTTAAGGCAGGATCAAGAAATAAGGCCCTAAGTGACACGACGGCAGTTAGGGTAACTGCAGCCATCAGCCATCAGCCAAGCCGGCGCAGGAGCGCGCATGAACTCTTCACAGCAGTGCAGCTGATGTTGTGACACGGTTATTTATCTACTCGCTGTTTACGAGACTGTTTACTGCAAGACCTCCGCACATGCCTCCGCGGAACTTCGTTGGTAGCCTACATCTGCGAACAGCATCATCTCAAGCGACGAAGTAAGTACACTAAGTGTTTATTTTAGTGCAACTTTAGTAGATTTCTTTGACAACATTTGCGCATTAATTCAGCAAAATGATAGTTGCAATGTAAAGTACGTTTACTTTACACTGGCCAAATGGTTACTAATGTTCAAATTTCACCAGCCACGGTGAATAACAAGCTAGCGATAAGCATTGTTTTGTGACTGAAGCGAATGTGACTGCCACCAACGTTATGGTGTTTGACGAGCATTTGGCTTGTAGCTGCAGCTAATTTTTGTGGTAATATTTATAACATTGGATAAAGCTTGCTAACACGCTGACATAAGTGTGCAGTCATTATAATGTAACAGCAATAGTATGATTCAATGTCTCTAGCTAAGTGTTATGTGCCAGTGCCACTGAGATAATGTATGAAATCATTCCCATTATAAGACAATATGAGCACTGCGCCATAACAGAGTAAATACAATAAAAACACAAATCATAGCTGGTATTATACTAAGTTGAATCAGAATAAAAATAACATCAAGTAAAATCATAACATCCCTTTGAGGATTAATACAATTATTCTTATACTCATTGTTTTTGTTTCAGGATTTGGAATTGACTATGGAAGGAGTGGCACACATGGAGGAACTTCAGAGGAGGAGTATGTGTCGGCAGGCTCCGGACCAGCGTCTGAGCGGGAGTGCCCACCTGGAGATGTCCTGCCTGGATGAGGGTACACCGCATCTGGTTAGGATGACGTGGAATGACATCTTTGCTCTGAAGGACAGCCAAGATGTAGCAGCCGATAAGTTTGCTGCCTAACGCCAATTTACAATCTGGCAGAACAGGCGTCTGGGAAGAGGGAACCGGACGCCGATTTCAACTGTTTTGTGTATCTGTGATCACAATACCTCAAAAAATAAACATTTTTAGCAAAAGATTCCAGTTTCATCCAAAAATAAATGCCATTTATGTACAATATACATTTTATTTTCAAAGTTTACAGTGAAAAGGTATTTTTCAAATTTGCATTATGTACAGGGTTAGGGTTATGTACTAACCTGTATCGACCGTCGACCAGCTGCAGCTGTATTAATGTACTACATGCTGCTACAGGAACACTTTTCTTTTCCTTTTGGTTCTTTGCAAAGCTGGATGTTTGCTAGCAAATGTAACCTTACAGTTGACTTGCCACATTTCTTTCATTTGTTTTATTAATTAAATATTTTGGAAGTAAATTAAGTATGGATCGTTACAAATACTTTGCTTTAAAAGTACCAAGTAGTCACATAGTGAGAAAAAAGTAGAAAGTGATTAGCAAACTCAGATTTAATTTATATATATTTTTTAAATCGCGCATGGAAATGTACATAAAAAACTTGCTGCATCGAGATGCATCGAGATTCGATTTTGAATCGAATCGTTGACCTCGGAATCGAATCGAATCGTGAGGTGCCAAGAGATTCCCACCCCTAATATATATGTGTGTGTATATATATGTGTGTATATATATGTGTATATATATGTGTATATATATATGTGTATATATATGTGTATATATATATGTATATATGTGTATATATGTGTGTATATATATGTATATGTATATATATGTATATGTATATATGTATGTATATATGTATATATATATGTATATATATGTATGTATATATACATATATATGTATACATATATACACATATATACACACATACATACACACATACATAGGCAAAAACATGCATCTTCATCTTTATCATACTGTGATGTGATCAAGAGGCTGACATCTCCAAGGGAACCTGAACACAACACAATGCATCACAATGCACTTGTTCACTGGACCTCTACAACTAGTCTTCAGTCCCTGAGAGTCCAGGTGTGTTCTCCTGGTGATTCGGTGTGTGTCTGCAGGGTGTTTTCTCTGCAGTGTGTTGGCAGCTCTACAGCCTCTAACACTCTGTCTGATTTATTTCTATATGTTGGACCAGATTTAGACCATTAGTGTAATTCCAGCAGCCAGAGCCAAGCTGCTAATCAATATTTGTAATTGAGTGGGAGATAATTTGTGGTTCTATTACCACAACAAGCAAGAAATATACTTTAACATTTCAGTACAGACCTCCATCCTCCATCACAGACTGGTTTTATCCAGATGGGAAGAGTTTCAGTGCAGAAGAGTATTATTTATGATTTACAGCAGTGAGGGCATGTTGAAGTGAGAAAACCTTTTAACACCGTGTTAAGAACCAACCTGGACAACCCATAAAGAAAGAGACAAACGTCTTTCTTTAAAACTCTGCAGATCATCACAGGTTTCAGCTTTTTGAATTAAACACATTTATGTAGGTTGGATGTCGGCCAGAATTCAAACTTTTATTTTCATTATTAACTGTCATGTCTATGTTAAATATTACCTGTGAATATAATATAATTGTGAACCAGTATAAATCAGTGTAATTCTTTCCAACAAGTAATGGGAAGCATCTCAGAGAGTTTTGTGATGCCACTTTTGGAGGATATCTGAATGTCCTTCTTCATCACCTCCTCTGTGTCTCTCTGTGAATTATTCGTGGTGTGTCGTTGTGGCGACCAGAGCGAAGTTTCATTGACCTGCTCTGATGTCAACAGAATGGGCGTGTCCTCAGTCTTCAGCACTGTTTGTGTCTCTTCTCATTTACATTTGAGAATTTCAGTTTCGTCCACAGAGACTGTTAATGAGGCAGCACATGGAAGCTTGCCAACCTGCTCAAGGCCACTTCAGCAGAACATCTGCAGAGTCTGCGTTCGCAGGAAATTCTTCAATCCTTAACGTCTGAGTGACTTAACACAGATGTTTATCTGCTGTTTGTCCTGAAATGTCCTGGGACTCAGAGTAGGAGGTCAGTCCACAGTGTGATGTGGTGACGTCTCATGACTGCAGCCAACCAGAAACAATCATCCATCTCCTCCTCAAATCGATACTGAACTCATGTCTGTGCAGGAACCCTGAGAGAAAGGGATTTATAAAGTCAGTGTGTTCAGCTCTCAGGATTTTGTAGCTTCTAACTGAATCTCTTTAGTTTCTCTCGTCCTGTTTGCTCTCTCAAACATCTGCTGTGTTTTACTCTTTCGTCGTGTTCATTTTCAGGCGGTTAGTTAGTTACTGCTGCTGAAGAACAATGTTTCCTATAATAAAGCTGATAAATGACTAAATAATGGAGGGCTTTTTATTGTGAAGAAGTTAACAAAGAAGTTAAATGCGTTGTAACTGAATTTGCAGAGCCACTTTGTTAGCAGTGATTCTTCGATAACACTGCAGAGATCAAGACAAGCGTATCATTGCTTTAGGACTCACCTTCAAGCAGGTAGCAAAATTTTGACTGTGCCGGGCCGCCGTGCTGACTCACACACAGAGCCAGGTCAGCATATGTAATGGAAAAACGGCATATGAGACCATTTAACCCTAGACCTCAGAACCTCAGAAAAGCTGACCCTCCAGAAGGAAAATGATAGTGGGTAGTCAAAAATAAGCAACTACATGAAAATAAAGGCAAAAAGATTTAAGTTTTAGATTTAAATACCTGAACAGACTCGCACTGTCTGATTATTCCAGAGAAAAGCAATGCGATAAGAAAAGCCATCTCTTAACTCTCACTTGTAAATACAATTTTAAGTGTTTAATTTGGCAGAATCTGGCTAAAGTCTGACTTAAAGAGCAACTAAACCCCTCAGTTTTGGATGACGTGCTCTAAGCTGGAAATTAAAAAAATGCCTTGATTATGGGCGGGGCTCCAGGAGCACACTCCGATTCCCCCCTCCCCCCTCCCCCCTAACCGTCACCACACTCACAGGAGCAGAATTTTTAAAAAAATTTTTTAAGTTTTTATAGGAGGGGGCGGAGCTAACCGTGGTGGACCGTGACGAAAGCTGCCTCCAAAACGTCATCTGCCTCCATCTCAGCCAATAGGAAAATTCGATTGTAATAACCGGGTTTCAACCCATAGAGGGCAGTCACACTTACATTTTTACTACAAAATACGCCAAATTGAAATACTTTGACTAAAATGCCAAGAGTTGGACCAGAATCACTCAGCAACACTACTTCATACCCAAATACATTGGTTTTCAGCAGAAAAAAGTGGTTTGGGGGTCTAGTTGCTCTTTAAATCAATGATGACTGGTATTATACGATTAGATTTATTTATTCTTCCTGCAGTGTTCAGAAGCATTGGAAGACCTTTAGTGTGATCGACACAACAGACCAAACAATTAAACATTACACACATCCAGTCCTGTGAACTATGACCTCATTACCAGCCTGGACAGGCATGACTTAGAGAATGAATAAAGTGAAAGAAGGTGATGTTGGTGATTTCTTTAATGTACTGATCAAAGCAGAGGATAGGATCAAACACAAAGTTGTCACGAGTTACTGTAAATGATCAAACCGGTGTTCTTGTCAAGGACCAACAGCTTTATCAGAATTCAGGCGCAGGAAAAGACATGACATCGAGTTTTTTCACAGCAAGCAGACCTCTAAATTTTTATTGTGGGAATCATCCTTAGCTTTTAGGGGCACACAGAGCTGCGTATCATCAGCCTGCAGTGCAAATTAAATTCCATGACTGTGTATAATTTGACCTAGAGGCAAAATATAAAGAGAAAAGCAGATCACACTGTGTTCCTCCGAGTAGGTAAGACTCAAACCACGTGAGAGCCGGGCCGGAGACAGGAAATTGATTTTCCAGTCCGTCTACGAGACAAAAGTCTATTAAATAATAATAATCATCCAGTAAGAGAAGCTCTGAGGGTGAAACTGAATCCATCATAAGCAGAGGCTTTTAGTTTCATCAACACGCTGACCGTAAGATCCAACATAAAGGTTAAACTCCTCAGTTACAGGATTGAAAGTATGCAGGTGAGGTTGAAGACACACCTGGTCAGGGCACAGTCATGTGCTTCACGCTGTGCTTTGTCCACCTAGCCGGTTTCCTTCAGTATGTAACTGAGTTGCTTCCTGTTTTAATTATCACACTTTCGTCAGTGAGTCATTGATAAGCGTGACGCTGCTCCTTCACTCATTACTGAAAACACCTTCCTGCTCCTCAAGTGGCTTGTCATCTTAAATTGATCCTCGAGGTAATCTGAGGGAAATTAATTTGAAAAGTCCCCAGACAGGAAGTTGGAGTGACAGCGTGTTGAGGCTCAGCGCTGCAGGCAGGAAACCTTGTCCAGTAAAACACAATTCGAATCGGCTTCTATTGTGGAGGGATTTGAGTGGTTTCTGGGAAGATTGAAGGTTGTTGCTCTCAGAGCGTCAGTAAATCGACTCCCACATGTTTCCTCGCTGTGATTTTGAGCTTTTGTTGGCGTGAAATGAGTCTGGCAGAGCGTCACCTCGTCAGCACGACTGCTGATTTATGGATTGAAGGCAGAGCAGAGAGCCGCTCTGTCTTTGTGGCTTCCTCCTGATAAGCTGCAAATCAAGAGTTGTTTCTGGTGGAAGAATGAAAATGTTTTTTTTTTTTACAGAGATTGAAGTGGAGGCTGAGCAGGTTAAAGCTGCTGCTGCTTTAAACAGGTTGCTGTTTTTATTGATCACGACACATCTAAATTCACATCTAATCTCCCGGTGAGCATCACAGCACTGCATGTTGTTTTTCATGTATGAGAGAAAGACTTGTAGAAACAGGTCGCTCACAGTCTCATGGATATGAGAAATACATTTGCCTTCAACAGCATAAACCTCAGTTAGTCTGATCAAAGATCAATTATAATTGATCAGTTGGTAATGAGTCGGAACAGTTTGAGTCTCAGTGGAACATTATTTCTCTTTAAGAGGTTTTCAGAAGGTGAGTTAAAAGTTTTTAGTTTTTTGTCAAGTTAGTTCCTTGTGACACTATGAGCTGGAGAAGAGTTCAGCTGAGCGCGCGCTGTCAGCAGTCATGTGACATCAACACAACATACACACAACAGCAGGTGGGACCATCCTACAGTCCACTCCAGCTCCCTAATGTGTATATATATATATATATATATATATATAAACACACACATTAGGGCTGTCAGTTTAACGCGTTAATTAGATTAATTAATTACACTGCAAATTAATGCATTATAAAAATTAATGCAATTAATTCTGAGATTCTGAGTGGTAATTCAATGCGCGAGAATTTTAAATTTGGCCCATTGAATGACCTGTAGGCTACTTGGCAGTGGCACGTCACTGTAGCACTAGCACTGAGGAACTTGTCTGGACATGTTCATCACTTTAGCAATTATGTGAACACCGTTGGGGTGGGCCCGCTGCTGTTCGTTTATGGTGTTCACCAGGAGAGAGAACGTTGTTGTTTACACTGGCGTCGGGTGAAATATGCAGAGTCGTGACAATCACAACAGTTAGCATTTCGGCAGAAAAAAAGGCCGGCATCTTACAGACATGTACTCGATGTCTGGGGAACAGTGTCTGTCTATAATTGTCCCGTTGTTACACCAGTTGTCATGCACATAAATACAGAGCCCCCGGAGTCCTTAGTCCTGTCCCAACGGAGCAGAGTGCAGCCTGCTAGCTGCACGCTCGCATCGGGTATTTCCTGGTGAGGCCGGATTTTGGTGATAATCAGGACACAGCAGTCACGGAGATAGTGATTTCCAGCGAGTTGTAGTTCCAAGTTATCCGTTTTATGCACCAGGGATCTGGCATTGGAGAGATACAGGCTCGGTAGAGGTGACTTGTGTGGTTGTTTTCTTAGCCTTGGCATGACACCGGACCTGTGGCCCCGCTTCAGCTTCCTATCCCTCCTCTGTCTGTGCCGCCTCCTAGACCCCGACAACAATCCACGGAGAGCCCGGCGGTCTCGCTATGTCGTCTGGGATGTTATGCGTGTGGTGAAAGTTGCTCGAAACAGATATCTGGTGTTTGTGCCCGATATCCAAAAGCGACTGGTGGGTATATTGAATGTTCGCAGTACCAATAGTGCACAAAATAAAGAAAAACTACAGAAAAAGAAAAGAGCACTCAAATGGAGAGCTGTAAGCCGCTGCAACCATGCGCGACACCATATTGGAAGGAGAGCTGAATTGTGGCATGAACCAGGAATTAATCGGTGAGTAGGCTTTTAAAATGATTGTCTCTGGGTTTGGGTTTGTGTAGGTGGTACAGTCAATGTTGAAATCCTGGTTGTCACAAAACACAAACACAATTTATCTGAAGGGACATTTGAGGTTTTATTTAGTCGAGATTTTTTACCTCAGTTTCAACCACCACTTTTATTTCTGTATTAAGTTGGACCTGAATACTCTTTGAGTCCAAACGGGTGAGTGAGAATAGTTTAGGACTAGAGCAGAGACAAGAACCAGGACTAGAGACCATAACCACAACTGGGTCCTGTGCTGAGGACTGAGTCTTATACAGTGATGTCACTGATGACTGAGTGAGAAAGTTTGAGAGTTTCATTGAGTGATCATGAAGTCGGACTGAGAGACTCAGAGCTGCTTAAATGTTTTACTGAAGAATCAGAAGTGGAGCAGCTTTAATATTTTACAGAAGCTTCAACAGAACTTGAAGTTAATGACGCACATGTCTACTCTGTGATGTTGGAGCTGGCTGTCGCTCTGTGAGTTGACAGTTACACAGAGAACAGCGCTCTTTAATTTTAGATCTTTATCATCATGGTCGGTTGGTTTCCTAGTTTCCTGACAGGTACACCTGGGTTGGTCAGGACGTCACAGATCCAATTGCTTTTACTTCACATGGCCTAACAAGACATTAATAGAAATGTGAGTGTTGCAGCTTTAATGGTTTATCTTTTAAGATTAGACGTACTTACAGCAGCAGAAGAGGAGGCTAAAATAAATGAACGAAATGTGTTTTCTTATTTGAGTTTCAAGTATTTGGTGAATTTCTTCAGTTTTGTCTTGTCAGCTAAATACCAACTACAGCTCACATCGACTCACATCGCTGAATCTTCACAGATGATGTTCCCGTCAGTTTGTTGGATTCAGAAAGGGATTGATGCTGCAGGATCAGCGTTTCACTAGCTGGAGGTCACAGGAGGCTAACGAGAGCAGCGTCTGATGGATAACTGTGAACATTTGAAGTTGTTAAAATGGAAAAATTAGGTCATCTGCAGTTTTCTCAACAGATAGTGGAAAAAACAACAACTTTATTTCCTCGATCTCCATTTCAACGTTTTAACAAGCTGTGGAACAAAAATGAGTCTGGCGGTTAAAGGCAGCAACACACCGGCCCAACCGTTGGACGTCTGAAGCGTTTGGAGAGACTCGGACGAGGTCGGGAACATTTCTGTTTAGTGTGTTTAGCTGCGTCTAAAGCTTTCGGAGCCGTTCGGACGTTGTCTGCTCCGACTGAGCATGCAAAGTCTGAGGAGGAGGGCTGTCGGACGTCTGAGCCATTGGACTCTCTGATTGGTTGTGTGCCAGCTGAATGGCCGTTCTGATTGGCGGTGTGCTAGCGAATCAGCGCGATGTGTGGGAGGTGCGGAATACTGTGTGCGCTTTGTTTATCTATGGACTCCGTTCCGTCATTCTTCGTTGTCATGCTTTGCAGTTCTGGCACGCGACTAGATGTTGTTATGTCCGTTCAGGACGAATTAATTTGTGTTCGTTTGTTAATACCTCGCTGCATGTTTAGTATGCAGCTGTTTTTATCTGAAAGTTAAGTTTCATTTTGAGCGAAAGTAAAGAGAACTGCGTGCATAAGCCTCCCATTTACAACTCAAAACACAAGCGCCAGCTGCTTATTGCATCTCGCGCAAGCGCAGAACGTACTTGCTGCTGTGGAGTAGGCAGCACGTCGAAGCGGTGTGTTTCAATGCAACTTTTGTGCCGAACGGGTCAGACGAGAGGCAACAGAGTGGTCGGAGAGTGGTCGGATCAGGCAGTTGGACGTCTGGGCGGTGTGTGGGGGCCTTAAAGGATCGCTGCTTGGATTATGTTCAGAGACATTTGATATATTTTATCAAATGTCTGAATTCTTTTATCTGTTGACGACAAACTGCAACATGATGAAATGTTACTTTCAGACACAATGTGAAAAGTGTCTGTTTAAAGTGTCGATCTGACGAAGTCGAGTGTGATCCAGGCGGCCAACTTGCTGTCGCCTTCAAAAATGAGACCGATCCATCTGTCCAGTCAGAACTCAGAACGCCTCCCAATGATTTAATTTGCATTTGTAGAAGACTGACACTAATGCACCAATCAGCGATCAGCTGCCAGGTTCAAGAGTCAAAGCTTCCCATAAAATAATAAAGTGGGGGTTCCGGTTTAGCGGCCGCTAAGATTGCAGCTTGAGAGAGAATCTCCCCTGACTACTAGGACTTAAGTGCACATGAACTTGATGAACTTGATTTAAAACTGAAGGTAAAAGACGTACAAGGGCAAAATCTCATTGCAAAATTGGCAGAGCAACGTCAAACTTAAGAAATTTGCACAGAACACTGAAACACACGGAAACCAGAGTCCTGAGTCTTCCCCAGCTAGCTGTAGCTCACCAGTTAATGATAACAGAGAGGAGGGCAAAGCTAACATGGAAGCTAGCCTGGTAATCACTCTCGCTGAGAGAAAAGATTCCCGACAAGACAATAAGCAACAACTCGAGGAAATCAAAGACCAAAAAGACTTGACGAAGTAGAGGAGCGTGTTTCAAACATGGAGGAGAGAATGTAGTCGCTCGAAGAAGTGACGGAGGAGCTGATAAAACTTCAAGCCCACCTGGAAGAAAGACAGGAGGGCCAGGAGAGAAGATCCGGAAGAAATAACAGTAGAGTCTATTCCGTTCCGGAGGGGTCAGAGTACAAGTCTTCATCAACGATAGAGTTTGTTGGAAAACTGCTGAAACATGGCTTGTCTCTGACTGGATCTTCATATTGAACGGGGATACAAGGCACCCGTACCAAAAAAAGACCCTTGAAGATGATGCAAAACCTCTCCACTGTGAGAAAGAGGTTTAAAGCAGTAAGCCACATATTGTGATATTCTAGGTTTATGTTTGGAAGAGACAGAATTATTTTTCAAATTATTTTCTATGAAACAGAGGCTCTGAACTATTATCTCAAAGTGGAGTGCCGAAAAGTTTTTTGTGTTTTTTTTTTTTCTCTGTCATATTTTCTGTGCGAATCATCTTTTTTAAATTTCATTTAGTTATCAAAGAGCCTAATTGAGGATGATCAATATGTCGGGGGCACATATTTTACATTATAGATGAGATTCCTGCTGAATTCATTACAAATGAGGGCCCTCTGGCAGGAGAGAGGCTTTCCCTCTCTAAAGCCGCACTAACACCTCATGTAGGGTTTTTCTTTTAACCCCACCTTTTGAAACCCTAATGAACATTTTCAGTTTATAAGAGTTCCAAACCTCATTGGTTGTCGTTTTGTTCATGTGTTCACTGCAGTTCAGAGCAGAAATAGAGATATCACACAAACTCCATCAAAAAACTGGGAAACAAATATAAGTAATGGTAATCGCAAGTAATACTTTAAAAGTGGTCTCCTTCAATGTAAATGTAATACTTAATCCTGTTAAGAGAGGCAAGATATTGTCAAAACTGTGAGTGGGGCACCAATGATTCTTCCAGCTGTGTTCACTATGCGCTGCAGGGCTTTTCTGTTGTGGTCAGTGCAGCTCCCGCCCCACACAGTGATGCAACTGGAGAGGATGCTCTCGATGGTGCCTCGGTAGAATGTGCACATGATGGATGGTGGTGCACTTGCTCGCCTGTGTTTGCGCAGGAAGTAGAGGCACTGCTGGGCTTTCTTCGCCAGTGATGCAGTGTTGGTGGTCCAGGAGAGGTCCTTACTGATGTGCACCCCCAGGAATTTGGTGCTGTTCACTCTCTCCACAGCAGCATCGATGGTCAGTGGCAGGTGTTGGGTGGGGCCTCTCTGGAAGTCGACAACAATCTCCTTTGTCTTGCTGACATTCAGTAGGAGATTGTTGTTTCTGCACCATGTAGTAAGAAGGTTGACCTCCTTCCTGTGGTGACTCTGGTCGCCCTTGCTGATGAGACCCACCAGAGTCGTGTCGTCCGCAAACTTCAGTTTAATGTAAATTAATCTCGGTAGAATATTAGTCTTTATTACCTCTGCTCTGCCCCATAGTGACAGTGGGAGAGTCATCCATCTTTTGATGTCTTCACAAATCATTCTTAGAAGGGGAGGACCATTAAGATGAAAATTTTAGAAACTGGCCATCTGATGGTTATTCCTAAATTCCTCATTCCTTCTGGTCTCCACACAAAAGGGGTGGTTTTCAAGCCCGCTGAGATTTTAGGGTTCAGCGGAATTGCTTAACTCTTACTCCAATAAATTTGGTATCCTGAAAACACACCAAACAATTTAATTGATTCCAAAACTTTCAGTATTGAATGAATTGGGTTTGATAAGGTCAACAAAATGTCATCTGAATACATATTTAACTTAAAATCATGGCCACCTATCCTTATGCCAGTGATATTGGCATGCTCACGAATGGTGCATGCTAGTGGTTCCAGAGCTAGAACAAATATTAAAGGGCTTAAGGGGACAGCCCTGTCTTGTGCCACAGTGGAGATGAAAAGGCTTAGAGATCAGACCATTAACCTTGACTGCGGCAACAGGGCTATTATACAGGGCCTTGAACCACTGCACAGCAGATGGTCCAAAACCATACCGTGACAATATCTGGAACAAATAAGGCCATTCTAATCTATCGAAAGCTTTTTCCGCGTCCAGCAATATCACTACTGCTGGACTCTGGAGAGAGCTAGCTTTTAACATGACTTGAAGCAATCTTCTCATGTTGTTGGCTGAAAGTCTGCTTGGTATAAATCCTACCTGGTCTATATGAACCAGCAAGGTAATGACTTCGTCTAGACGGGGGGCCAGAAGTTTTGCGAGTACTTTATAGTCATTATTCAATAGACTTAAAGGACGAAAATTTCCCATGTCTAAATGGTCTTTTCCTGATTTGGGAAGAAGTGAAATTGTAGCCGTGCGCATAGTCGCTGGCATTGACTTATTTTCAGTAATGTTATTATATAATTGAGTCAGGACTGGAGATGGGCTGTTCTGGACCTGTTTATAAAATTCAATGGTGTATCCATCTCCCCCAGGGGATTTGCCATTGGCAAGCTTTTTAATTACAGTTAGAATCTCTGCGTCCCACACTGGTGCCTCCAGATCATCTCTTTCCAATGGACTCAATTTAGGGAGGGGAGTATTCATAAGGAATTCTGCCACCTTGTGCTCCTGAGATTGACATTCAGCCTGATATAATTTGGAGTAGTACTCTTTAAAAGCGGAGCTTATTAAAGCCTGCTCTGAAATAATATTCCCACTGCTGTCCCTTATTGCTGGGATTGACTGTTTGTTCTCCTGCTGCTTAAGCTGATAGGCGAGCATTTTACCTGCTTTGTCGCCACTCTCAAAATGTCTTCTACGCAGACGGTATAGAGAAAAGGCAGTCTCCTCATGGAGTATTGACTGCAGGTCAGCCCTGGCCATGAGAAGATCCTTCTTCAAGACAGGATTTGTTGTGTCAACCATGTGCTGAGACTCTAATGTCTTAATTTTCGCTAATAGATTGTTTTTCTTTTTTTTTTTTTTGACATTTTTTATTTTTATTTTGTGAAAGCATTACAATACAGTAGTTATTTTCAGGGAACATGCAATGTTACTTCTGCTACTCACAATTAGTTTTTTTTTTGTGTACAAAACAACAAAATACACAAAGTTAAATGAATTACATCTCAAAACTTTGAACAAACTGGGAAAGATAGATCTACATAAAAGAGCAAATAAAGAAATGTTAGCAGGCAGTTTTGAAGTAAAGTATGAGTGATACAGATTAATCCTAAGGTCCAACAAAACATTCAGAAAAATAAAATAAAATACAATTAAATAACAGCATTGCAAGGTCGCCCATTCCGTACTTCTGTCCGTTCAAGACCGGCATATTTAACCCACTTTGCCCACCTTTTAGTAAATATGATTTTTTTGAAGGCGGAGGGAGAAGGTAATCCTTTCCATAAGGTAAATGTAATTTACGATACTTATCCACTCCTGTATTGTGGGTGGATCGGGGAGTAAGCAACGTCTTTTAAGTGCTTTTTTACCAGCAGTTATCAAAATATCAAATAAACATTCATCAGCTTTCCTGACCTGTAAGTCAAGATTTCCTAAAAATAATGTGGAAAACTGCATAGGTAGATTAGTGTTAAATTATTATTATTATTAAATAGACCACTTAATACTTTATGAAGCTCTGCCCAAAAGGATTCAACCACCGGGCATTCCCAAAAGATATGCCAATGATTGGCTTCCTGGTGTCCACATTGCCTCCAACATGTAGCCTCCCCTCCAGTAAAATGTGCCTTTTGTTTTGGCGTAATGAAGAAACGGACCATACACTTCCAACCGAACTCTCGCCAGGAATGAGAGCTGGTGCAATTCCACTGGGATTGGCAAATGTCGAGCCAATCCTCTTCAGATATTAACAGATTACCCTCTCTCTCCCAATTTTTCCTAACATAATCTGTATTGTGGGACTTTTTAGACAATAGGCCTTTATAAATTCTGGAGATGACACCCTCGTTTGATTTTCTTTGATAAGCATCAATAAAAAAAATTGATATGGGGTCATTAAGGTCTGTTTCCTTTCTGATATGTTCAAAATGTCTACGTACCTGGAGGAACCTAAAAAATTCAGTTCTGTCCAGGTCACAGTCTTCCTTCAACCTATCAAAGCTTTTAGATTGTCCCTTTTCTGTAAGAGAATAGTATGTCGTTATCCCTTTCGAAATCCATGATTTAAATCCCTTATCTATTGCGTTAGCCTTAAACTCCGGATCGTAAGCACACCATTGGATTATTTGTAACTTGTTACTGAATTTGTACTCATCTTTTATCATATTCCATATTTTTAACTGCACTTTGATCCATGGGTTCCGTACCTTATCTACAAGTCCTCCAAGATGTTTGTGAGGTAGTGCTGCTTGTATTGGGGGATCAACTAGACTTGAGAGTTCTATATCTTTCCATCTAGCTTGAAAGGACGGGTTACACAAATTAATCAGGGGTCTAATCTGGGCTGCAAAAAAATAATCTTTAAAATTAGGTAGTGACATTCCCCCTTGCTCTTTTGGAAGTTGTAAGGTCTTAAATCTAACCCTGGGTTTTTTACCCTGCCAAATAAATGTGGAAATAATTTTATCCAGTTCAGAAAAGTGTTTTGGGGAAATTTCTACAGGGAGTGCCTGAAATAAGTAGAGATATCGTGGGAGAATATTCATTCTTACAGAATCAATTCTGTGACTAAGACTAAGAAAAGAAATTGAGTTCCATCTGTGTATGTCGTCTTTAATTTTCGTTAAGAGGGGGCCATAATTTATCTCTGCCAGCGTTTGAATTCTTCTCGGCAAGTTTATTCGGAGGTATTTTAACGACTTTTGATCCTAGTTAATATCTCTAGTTAAATCTCTCTCTAAGTTGCTTTGTGGGTTGATAGTTAATGGTTAAAATTTGTGTCTTTTGTATATATAATTTATATCCTGAGTAATTACCAAATTTTTCTAGGACGGTCATTAGTTTGGGGAGCGAATTAGGAGGGTTACTTAAATAAACCAGCACGTCATCGGCGTATAGCGTTACCTTGTGGTCTTCTCTGTTAATGCAGATACCTTCAATATTCTGAGTCTGTCTTATCCACAAGGCTAGGGGCTCTATATAAAGTGCAAATAACAACGGTGAAATTGGACATCCCTGTCTCGAGCCCCGTTCCAGTGTTATGGTATCAGAAAGGTATCCATTTATTTTTATCTGAGCCGATGGTTTGTTATATAATGTACGGATCCCTCTAATAAAAATGTTGTCCAAGCCAAATCTTTCTAAAACTTTGTATAGGAAAGGCCAACTTACGGAGTCAAAGGCCTTCTCAGCATCTATACTAACCAAACAGGCTTCAGTATTATTCTTTTGGATATGATGTAATATGTGTAATGATCGCCCAATGTTATCATGAGTCTGTCTTTGTAAAATAAATCCGGTCTGATCGTTGTGTATAAGCTGAGGAAGAACTTTGTCCAGTCTTCTGGCGAGGATGGTTGCATAAAGTTTGTAATCAACATTCAACCCGAGATGGGTCTGTATGAACTACACTCTAATTTATTTTTTCCCTCCTTAGGAATAATGGAAATCACCGCTTCATTCCAAGATGGGGGCATTTTAGCATCTGTTAATGTCGTATTACAAGCTCGGAGAAGGGTTGGCACTAGCTCGGCTTTAAATGCCTTATACCACTCTGAGGAGTAGCCATCGGGGCCAGGTGATTTGTTTGATTTTAGGGTGGAGATGGCCTTATTTAGATCTATCTCAGTTATAGGGGCTGTTAATATTTCGTTTTGTTCTTGTGATATAGATGGTAAATTGAGAGATTTTTAAAAGTCATCAATTTGCTGATCACCTTCCAATTGGGGTTGTGTATACAAGCGCTTGTAGTATTTTCTGAAAGTACTTTGTATTTCTTCTTGTTTGTACTGTATAGTTTTAGAGTCTATATCCCTTATTTTGTATATAGCATTGTCTGCTCGTTGCTTTTGCAGTTTTCTTGCCAAGATTTTCAGTGATTTTGCTCCAGACTCATAATAACAGGGTTCGTACGGTCATGAAAAACCTGGAAAAGTTTTGGAAATTGAAAAAGCATTTTCTAGGTCCTTGAAAAGTTCATGAAAAATAACATTTCCTGTAAAGTTTTGGAAAAGTCATGGAAATATTGCGTGGCACGGCCGGGTATTTGTAAACCGGCCATCTTTGTCAACGTTGTTTGTGCCTCTGATTCATGTCTTCATCTCACTCCGCAAGTCGTCCATTCATTTTTCACGATGGAACTTCATTCAAAGCAGAGCTCCACCAAAGAGCCTGCAGTCGTTGCGGAAGGTTATCCGATGTGTCAGTGTTTCCCCTGTACGCATTCTGCTGCAGGATTTTCAGCGCTGCTGCCAAAAAAAGAAAATAAAAAGAAGTGATTTCTGTAGGTGTAATATCGTGGGCGATAGCAATTTAAGTTGCACACAGTGAAAGAACTACACCCTAAGTTGTCTTGAAATCGATTATTATTGTCATTACTGCTATTTGTATCATTTCTACAAGTCACCGTTTAAGTTGAGTGACTGAAATCCTCGTCATCCTATTCAAAGGCTGCAACAGGCGACTCATCGAACCAGGGTGAAGTTAGTTTCAGGTTGGATATTCGGCGGATATTATCTCGGGTCCAGCTGAAACTTTACTGAGGTTCACCCAGTGTCAACAGCAGGAGGACGGTCAGCTCACCTCCCAGAGCCTCGCGCTGAGTCACTGGAGACTGATTTAGGGACCGTCTTTAAATTACTTAGCATAAATATATTAATACAAAATAATTGTTTTTTCAATATCTTCCATGTCATGTGGCCCAGTGACTCCAGCAGCAGATTGTATTAGTAAACTGGACGAATGAGTCACAGCTCTT
>CAEMYA010000036.1:73349-116469 GCA_903131615.1 Diplodus sargus
TGTTCTTCCGGGGGGGGGGAACCCCTGGACACCCTTAGTGTTGCTAGGTTAGGTACTCAAAAAATCTCGGGGAGACACTGTGTTTGAAGAATTTTGGACGTGTGGGGCAAACTTTATCTTTCTTAGTTGAAGCCAACAATGGGACAAAATAAATGTAAAGAGAGACATAGTGGAGCCGTATATTTTCCTGCTTTTTTGTCCCTTGCCAATCACTCCTGGGATCAAGATGCGTCTGTGGTTTGATTTAGAGGCACTGATTTTTCGGTTTTGGAAATTCAATGAAAGGTTATGGAGAAGTCATTGAAAAGTCATGGAAAATTATTGCTAAAAAAGTGTACGAACCCTGTAATAAGTTTGTCTTGTGAATATCATCTTTTTTTCAACTTCCTGTGTACATATTAGATTTATTTAGTTTAGTTATTTTAGTTAGTATCTCTGGTTTTTGTTCTCTTTTATGTTGTGTCTCAAGATTTTTCAGTTCTTTATTAAGATCTATCAATCTTAATTGTTTTTGTTTCTTTTCATAGGCACAGAATGATATTATTCTCCCTCTAATAACAGCTTTTAAAGTATCCCATACTGTAGCTGAATCAACCTCGCCGTTATCATTTTCTTCGAGAAACCTTTTTATTTCCTCTCTCATTTGGGTTTTGAATCTTGGATTATTTAGGGTACTTGTATTCAACCTCCACAAAGTTTCACCCGGGTTATCAATAATATCTATAGTACAGGAGAGGGGGGCATGGTCAGATAGATCAATGCATCCAATATCACAATCGCGAATTTGATGACGATCTCTCTTTAATATAAAAAAATAATCTATCCTGGAATAAGCATCATGTGGATGTGAATAAAAAGTATAGTCACGGCCGGATGGATAGAAGTCTCTCCACAAATCCAAATTGCCAAGCTCTGTCACTAAGACATTAATTTTCCTATGTAACAGCGAAGCAGCTGGGTTTTTAGATGAATCCTGTTTTGGATTGAGACGGATATTAAAATCACCTCCACATATGACAACCACTGTGTCCTTTATTATCAAATCAAATATGTTTCTATGGAAAGCAAAATGACTTCCAGGGGGAGCATGAACATTACAAATTGTTATAATTACATCATGTATTTTTCCCTGAGACTACTACATATCTCCCTTCCTTGTCAGATGTCTCTGAGACATGTTCAAATGATATTTGTTGTGAAATCAAGGTTGCTACACCTCTCCTGTGGCCTGATTTGTAAGATGAATAGTAAACCCTTGGAAAACCCATTCTTTTTTTTGAAAGTTTTTCGTGCTCCAGTGGGGTGAGGTGTGTCTCTTGTAATAGTACAATCTGCGCATTCTCCCTTTTCATTTTTGTTAGTATCTGCCTCCTCTTAGCTGGATTTAAAATCCCATTCACGTTAAATGAGATCACTTTAAGGGTTTGTCTGTTCATTATCTATTACTGTGGTCTACATTTATTGTCACACACCCACAAATCTCTTTCCCGAAGAACACAAACGAAAAACAGTATTGAACAGTCTGAAACGGAACATCACCGGAGCAGTTCAGAACAACTGCTTCCGATGCTGAGGCTCGCTTCAATGAAGCCCTGCGGGACCTTGTAAAGTCAAAGCCCTCGTAAGGGAACGTCCCATGTCGCAGTGGTGGGGCCCTGAGATCCCAGAGTCCAAATAAAGTAAGTAATAAAAGAAAAGAAAAGAAACAAATCGAGGATGACTCACCTAATAAATCCCGTTCATCTGATTAAACAATAAGAAAAAAATAGAAGTATAGACTATGATCAGACATGGGTCTGGGCCAGGTGAAGCAAAATTGTTGTGGCAGACTTCTCCACGTGAAATGCAAGCTACATGTTTCAAATAAGACTTACCTGGTAAATGCGGAGATATGATCCATCAATGACCAGTTAGAGTCTTGGGAGGGCTGTCTTCTGAACTCCTTGAGTCTGTCTTTAAAATGAGTGTGTTGATGTCTCCGCTGTGTGCTGCCGCCCGCAGCGGTAGGCTCCTGACTTCCAACCTGGTCACTCCGTCCCCTCGCCACCTGCCAGGTGGACAGGAGCTGGATCTCCTCTTGGTCCGGTGTGGAGGGGGTCTTTACCATCATAACTGGAATCCCTCGCGCTGACATGTACCTCGTAGCCTCCGCAGCGCTCTCGAATAGCCGGGTGCCGTCGTCATAAAAGATCCGCTTCTTTGCAGGGTACGGCGTCTGAAACTTTATTCGTTTTGCTTTCAACACCCCTCTGGCCTCGGTGTATTCGCCGCGTTTCTTTAGCACTTCAAGGGGAAAGTCATGGTCAACATAGAAACGAACGTTGTCACAGAACACCTCCTTTTTCTGCCATGCTCTCTTTATCAAATCCTCTTTGGTCCACCAGCTGCCAAACCTGACCACTATGGAGCGAGGTTTTGCCTGTGAGCCGGTGGGCTTCGGAGCCAGAGCTCGGTGTGCCCGTTCAATTTTGAGGTCTCGGTCATGCGGCAGGTTGAGTGAATTTTTTAGCAACTTATCCAGAAAGCCAGCCATGTCGGTGCGTTCTTTGTCTTCGGGTATTCCGTAAATCCGCAGGTTGTCTCTCCGCACTCGAGCCTCCTGGTCAATCAGCCCCGCTTCCAAACTAGCCTGGCGCAGTGTTAGCCGCTTGACTAACATTGATGTTGCCTGAAGCACGGTCTCCGTTTTAATCTACTCTCCCTTCTACTTCATCCAGTCTGTTGTTTGCCCTCTTTAAAGGGACACTTCACTGATTTGCATTGAGCTTTGTATCTTCAGGAAAACAGTCATGTTTTTGAATGGTCGTGCATCATTCCCTCAGTTTGCCCTGAGACGGGAGAACTACAGATTTCAGGGTTGGACTTTCTGCTTTCAATGATGTAAAAATCGTCATTTTACGTCATTGAAAGCAGGAAGTCCTATATCTGTGTCAAGGGGGTAAGACTACAAACGCTTCGCTCATTTTTCCAAGGGTGGGGGCTCGAGGTGGGACCCACTCACGCTACAGACCTATCACAGACCAATGGGCGGGACTTCACTTGCAGAAACGAAAACACATAGCCGCCATCTTTGTTGGACGCTAAGCGAACAGACGCTGTGGAGCCAGGTTTGACCCACGATGGCGAAAGGTATGCAATATGATATTTCAGACAACGAAGAGAGTGATTTCGAGAGCGTGATGCTCGAGTCAGATGTTCGCGGCTACCTGTACGAGCCACAATACAGCGACGAGCAGCTGAGGGAGATGGAGGCGGCAGGTCTTCTGCCTCGGCTGCGGCGGCTGCTGCAGCCGCGGCAGAAGACCTGCCTGTCCCAGACGAGGAGCCCGCACTGGCTCGAGCAGGGGCGGACTGGCTGTGCCGGTGCCGGTGCCCTCGCTGTGCGCCTATGGACACCGAACTGGACTCCGTCTGCTGCAGTGGATTCCAGAGATGCCAGTTTCTTCGTGACGAAATATCTATAGCGAACGGAGATATGTGTGGTGTGCCGGATTAGTGGGAGTGGCTTGCAGAGCTGTGCATTGTGGTGCATTGTGGGAGTTGTTGTCTTTCATACAGATGCGCCCTAAAGTCACTTTCTGCCTTTTCTCAGTCAAATAAGCACAAAATTAAAAAATGATGTTACATTTTTACTACAAATATGACCCTCTTTCAATAAAGATCAATGTTCCCACCGGTGAAATGCTTCTTTAACTCCTGTTTTATGTCCGAGAGTTGCGCCCTGTTGTCTCTTCTAAATTCACGGATTTCGTTGAGGATACTATTCAGGCTAGCTTCGGGGCCATGTTCCTCACGTGGGTTAGCTCATCTGGAGAGCTACTTCGGCTGTGCCTCCGGTCTGGGTCTTCTTCTGCCAGAGCCATGCTTAGTTTACTTCTAGTAGTAACCCCTTTCTTCATTCTTTTTAAAAATGCCCACCAGGATTGACAAAATCAAGATTTTTGATGGTTAAATTGTAAAACCTTATCGGGAGCTAGAAGTTTCGGCTGTCATCCCCTCAATAGCGGAACCGGAAGTAATAGATTGTTTTTCTTTTTATTTCTTAGCCTACGTTTGGGAAATGCATTTATCTGAAACTGAACATGCAAATCTGAGAAGAGGAGGCTTTAAACATGTATTGTCCCAATAAATCAGGACATAGAAGACTGTCTGCCATCCTTATTTAAAATCAAGTCCAATATGAACATGTTTCAGAGACTAAAGATAAAGAAGGTCGATATGTAATGATAACAGGAAGGATGGATGGGCTGATGGTAACTTTCTTTAGCATATATGCTCCTCCAGGGAGTGATTGGACCTTTTATTAAAAATGATTTGATATGCTGTCTGCTGAAGCTCAGGGTATGCCTATATGTGGAGGAGATATGAATATAAGATTATCAAAAATTGAATCTTCAACTGTAATTTAGGACATAGCAAACCAATGATTAATAAAATAAACTCTATATTGAAAGAAATCGGCATAGTAGATGTCTGGATGGAGTTTAATCCAGCAGTCCATGACTACACCTATTTTTCTGCACCTCAATCTAGGTATTCAAGGATTGACTATTTCTTTGCATTTAAGAGAGAACAATTTAGTAATGACAGATAATATTGGTAATAACCCAAAATTTGCACTATTGAAATTTAACTCAAGATTATTGAATAACCCTCAGGTAAACAGAGAGTTGGAAAAAGCAATAGATACTTATTTTAAAGAAAACAACAATGGAGAAGTGTCTCCTCCTATGGTGTGGGATGCATTTAAGGCAGTCCTTAGGGGGAAAATAATTTCTATTTCCTCATCACTAAAAAAACACAGACAGGAGAGGCTCAACTCTCTATACACCAAACTCAGATAATTACAAAAAGACCATAAAGCTAGACTAAGGACCAAGAAGGTATCAATTAAAAAACTGCAAAACAAGATAGATGAGATATTCTCAGAAGAGGTTAAAAAGAAACTGGTATTTCTGAAACAGGGGTACTATAAAGCAGGAAGCAAGGCAATGAAACTTTTATCATATAAACTGAGGAAACAACAGGCAGACGCCTCTATAAAATAAGGTAAGATCCCCTTAAACTAAGAAAATACAGCATAGACTAGACCAAATCTTACTACAACCACACAAGAACAAAATAAAGTCCTGATTGCAGATATCACTGAAATAGATATCAAGGCAGCAATATCAAGACTCAAACCACATAAGAGTCCAGGTTCAGACAGCTTTGATATAGCCGAATGATATAAATCAATCAGGGAACAGTTCATTCCAAAACTGTGCCAGATATGTAATGGAGCTCTCAAAAGGGAGAGATTCCCCCCTCATGAAAGCAAGCTATAATCTCAGTAATACCAAAGGAAGCAAAGATACATTAGATTGTAAACAGTTTCAACACATCTCACATCTAAATCTTGATTATAAAATGTATATGTCAATATTGGCTAGGAGAATTTAAAAACTTTTGCCATCTCTTATCCATTCGGACCAGATTGGATTTATCCATGAGAGACAGGCCCAAGACAGTTTGAGGAGGACGCTACATATTATGTGGCATATCCAGCAGAACAGGACACAATCTATGTTAATGGGATTGGATGCAGAGAAGGCGTTTGATTCAGTAAGATGGACTTTTTTGTATAAGGTGTTAGATAAAGTTGGTTTTCATCACACTCTTATCACGGCTTTCAAAGCTGTATATAGTAATCCAACAGCAAGAATTGAAATAAATGGCAGCCTCTCAGTTTTTTTTACCTTAAATTTTAACCCACCAGATGACTGGGTAACTAAATACTGCCTGAGTTGTATTCCTGTCAACCTTAAAATTAAGTCTGACATCTCCAGATGGAATCACCTTTTCTCAGCCTCAGGACTTCAAGGATTGAATCAGTGAAAATGGTGATTTTGCCCCGCCTGTTGTATCTCTGCCAATTAAAATAAGTGATCGACAGTTCATTGAATGGCAGAAATTAATTTCCCGATATATCTGGATGGGTAAAAAACCAAGGATAAAATTTGAGGTAATGCAACTATCAAAAGACAAAGGAGGAATGGCACTGCCAACTTTAAAAGATTACTACTATGCGGCTGAGATAAGAACCCTGGGGTATCTCTGTGACCCGCAGTTCAAGGCCAGGTGGAAGGGAATAGAAGAGGGAGGATCTGTGGGTCCACTTATACAGGCAGACAAAAAAACTTGGAGACAGTCTTACAAATAAGAATAACCCCTGGATAAAAACAACACTAAAACCTGGCACAGAGTAGTTATGAAATACAATTTAAAGGAAACATATTACGTTGGTGTGCATATGACATGGATTTTATTCCAAATAGCACAGACAGTAGTTTTAAAATATGGATGGAAAGGGGCCTTACGTACCCATTACATAATGGGTCTGTGAAAAGTTTTGTCGATCTCAAAAGGGACTAGGTTTAGAGAAGCAAGATTTTTCAGATACCTTCAAGTAAGGCATCAATTAAATACGATTCTGACAGCGGACTTGAGAAGTGTAATCCTGAAAGTCTTTGTTTCAATTTACAAATCTGGGAGTGGAAAGAGACTAATATCTAGATTACACAAAAGTTTCCAAGACTCCTCAAATTCCAACACCCTGCATGTTAAATGTAAATGGGACAGGGAGGGAGATCGGGTCATACCTGAGGATAAATGGGACAATATTTGTAAATTACAATGGAAGACCACAACTTCACACAGCTGGCGGGAGTTTGGATGGAAAAACGTTATGAGATCTTTTTTATAACACCTGCTCAGAGGAGACATCAAGGCAGTAGAACAAATTGTTGGAGGACGTGTGTTCAGATACAGCCAACCATTATCATTTATTTTGGGATTGTCCGAATCTTTTGTCTTACTGGCATGACATTCATGATTGTCTGAAATTCATATTTCAAATTACTTACAATTTGATGTCAGCTCAATGTATTTTGGTACCATGGCATTTCATACTCAATCAATAGCAGACAAATATTTAATGAAGATATTATTGATTTGAGGGAAGAAAGCTGTAACAAGTAAGTGGATACAACCCAACGCACCAACACTGGAAGACTGGCAAGGAACTGTTCATGAAATCTATATCATGGAGAAACTGACATTCGCTTTAATACTACAGTCGGAAAAATTTAAGAGATGATGGTCGAAATGGATCAGATACAGAAGATCACTGAGACCCGAACTGCTTTAAGTACCTCTATTTACACGATTTGAAGTACCAGACTATTAATCTATTGGGACAGCTGAAAATTGCTGGCAGTAGATCTTGGTGGGAAAATGAGTAAGTGTGACATCCGTTGTTCAAATGTTCCAATTTTACACATTGGAAAATGAAAGGGAGAGTAATAGCATGGAAAATATATGTTTGTGCAATTGTGCAAGTGCATGTTTTTGTTTTGCTCTGTGTGTATGTAATGGTGCTGAAATTATCTTGTATGTTTCTCCCTGATAAAAATGAAATTTAGAATAAAAGAATAAAGTGAAGGACTGTCGCAGCTCTCAGAGAAGTAATTCCGAACCCACAGGCTGAATTAACTTTATTATGAAACAAACACAGACAGGAACTGAGGTCATGATGACTGAAAGACGATCTGAGCTGCTTATTACCGTGAAGCTGTTCAGAAAGATGAAGACTTTATTTAAATGTAAACTGTTAAAAATAAAAAATAAAAAAAAAACGCTTCAGTGAATAAACACAATGTTGATGAGCTGATGGTTTCAGTCATCATGATGTTTTTAAGAATATGTTTTCTTCTTAGAGTCAACTAAATTATATTGAATATGAAGAGTGAGGTGAACTGTAGTATTTTTAGTATTTTCAGTCTCTTTTGCAAGGCAAGGCAAGTTTATTTGTATAGCACTAGACACAGACACAAGGCAACTCAAAGTGCTTTACAGGCACACACAAATTACATTAAAAGACATACAAATTTCATTTAGAAGACATTAAAAATTGCATTAAAAAACATTAATAATTGCATTTTAAGACCAGTAAAAACATTAAGAAAAACAAACATCAAAAAGAAAGTAGGCTAAAATAGAAAAGCTTTGAAAGAAACAGGAATGTAGAGTCAGAGTCATAATGCAGTTCAAAGACTTGAATTGCTTCAGTTAAAAGCAGTGGCAAAAAGAAATGTTTTAAGTCTTGATTTAAAAGAGGTGAGTGTTGGAGCAGACCTGCAATTTTCTGGGAGTTTGTTCCAAATATGTGGCGCATCGTAACTGAAAGCTGCTTCTCCATGTTTACTTCTGACTCTGGGGACTGAAAGCAGACCGGTACCTGACGATCTCAGAGGTCTGGATTGTTCATAACGCGGCAGCAGATCAGAAATGTATTTGCAGCTTCGAGGTTATTTCGGGTTACAAATTGAAGAAATTTGTCCTCACTTTGATCTGCTTTTCGCTGCCTTCAGGCTCCGGCCTCATCATCATTCAGCTGATGTCACAGGTCAGCTGACAGCTCATTGGTCTGTTTGTGTGTAGAAGCATCAGGATCAACCAATCGTTCTCTGTCATGATTGTTATTCAAGTCAATTCAGGCCTTCTGATCAGTGCGGCTGAAATAAATCAATATTGAATTATTGATCTGTAAAAGCTTTTCATTTTTCGATGTCATGTTCGACTCCGACACACTCAGATGTTTCATGAGCTGAATGAATTATTGATTAGTCCTCATTGATCAATAATGATGATTAGTTGATGATCAGCTGTTCTCAGACTGTATGATTGTCACAAGGCATACTGTCTCCATGGTAACAGTGGGACTACAGTCCTCTGACCTCACTTATGTCTGTGTGTGCAGGTCTGGTGACAAATGCCGTCATCATGGCAGCTCCAGCTAACATGTTTCTGCCTGACAGTCGTCCTGCTGTCCCGCTGCCACGCTTCAGCCGACACTTGCACGCCTCTGAGGGTGACAGTGGAGAGTTAGGAGACGTGTGTGTTCGACTCGGCCTCTACACACAGGTGAGTCCTCAGATGAAGAGTGGGTGACTCCATTGACTCTATTATCTTTCCTCTAGCGCCACCATCAGGACAAACCGTGCATGTTTGTCTCAACAGTGGTTCAGACACTTCAGGAAGTTGTTTGTAATGATCTCTGCTGCCTGTGGGAGGCAGTAATTATATTGAAAATCTTTCTATTTCAGAATTTGACTCTTTCATTTATTTTGCAGAGAATGCAGACCTTATTTGTTTTTTATTTCGAAATTGTTTTCCTGTGTCTTTAGGAGGAAGAGGAGACGTACCTGCAGAAAGCTGAAAGGCTGAACTCTTTAATGAATGCTGTGACTGACAAGGTGAGAGGGGACGGGGCTTCAGTCTGTTCATTAGTTGTAGAGCAGTCACGCCCCTTCAGTAGATCTCATGGGACAGTAAAACAGTAGTGACTGAAGAGAGACAGATAAAGTTTTGGTTTGGTCTGAACTGGGTCATGAATCTCAGGGTTAGGGTTATGATGTTTGTCAGTTTGTTGTAATTAAAGTCAAACTTCATGTAGTTTTGTGTTAAAGCTCAGTGAACTACATTGTCTCATCAACACGGCACCAGAACCAACATGGAGCCAACTTGGTCAGAAAAGGTCATGGACAAGATGAACGTCACAATAAACATGCTCATATTGACAACATCAGTTCTGGTCCTGGTTCTGTTCTGTAAGCTGCTGATATACAGGAGCAGCTCTACGAAGTCGGGAGACGACGCCACTAACGACGCCGTCGGCTGTGGCGTCACTGAATGTGGCCTAATATGACAATCACTGGGGTTTCGTGGGCCACACAGACTATTTATCAACTAATGGCTAAAAAATAATGATAATAGACGGTTGATAGCCTCGCCACCAGCCCTCGTAATCTACCGATCATGAATGGAGCGCCATCGGTAACCAAAAGGCAAACTTTCTGTAAATCCAGCTCGCGCTCGTTAAAAAATGCGACAATCTTTTGAAACATCACCTCACCTGTGGTGTGTCCCTCCAACGGAATAAGCCCCAAAAGTTCTTCTTTGAAGCTCACTGCGTCGTGAAATCTGCCATAGATGCATAGCTGAGCCATGTCAGTACAGTCAGTTGGTTCATCCACAACAATAGACATAACATCAGCTTTGTTGAGGTTTTCCAAAAACTTCCTTGAGACATCCTTTGTAATTCCACTCTGCGAAGAGTTGATGTGTCCGAGAGAGGCACTTTTTAAATGGATGAGGTAATGCTTACTTTTTCATTAACAACCACTTCATCACTGACAGCAAGCATACAGTCTTTAATTGTCTCCGCCTTGGTAAAGGCCTCACGAAGGGATGCGATAATAGCTGTCTTAACTAGCTCTCTTATTCTGTGCAGAAGCGACCGAGGGCGACTTGACTCTGTTGAAAAGACGCTAGCAGACACTGTACTTTGCCTCTCCGTTCCTCTGAGCCCTCTGGAAAACTGGCAGAAAACGAGCCGTGGTTTGACTTGTAGTGCCTCTTCACGTTGTATTGTTCTGATACTACTAGGTTCAGCTACTACTAGGTGCGTAGTATAATGTGACATAGATATTTTCGAGTAGGAACCGTTGTTGAAGTAGCTCAGAGCTACCGTTATACCATAATGTTATTATATCACACGAATCAAACACTGTGATTTACTGACAGTCTTGCGGGCCATATCCGGCCCGCGGGCTGCTAGTCCAATAGGCCCGCACTAATATTTACGTCCATTCTCGTCTCGTAAACGAAAACTGTTTTAGTCATCAAAGAGCCATGTCTCGTTATTGTCATGAAAAAAAGGGGCGTCAACGAACTAATTTTGTCATCGTCATCGTTGACGAAAGAAACACTGGTGCCGTCTTTGACGACGCTGTCGGCTGTGACATCTTTGACGACGCTGTCGGCTGTAATGTCTCTGACGACGCTGTGGGCTCAGGTGTCTCTGACGACGCTGTGGTGTCTCTGACGACGCTGTGGTGTCTCTGACGACGCTGTGGTGTCTCTGACGACGCTGTGGTGTCTCTGAGGACGCTGTCGGCTGTGAGGACGCTGACAGCTATGACTTCACTGTTGGCTGTGACTTCACTGTTGGCTGTGACTTCACCAACGGCTATGGCGTCACTTTTGGCTGTGACTTCACTGACGGCTGAGGCTTCACTGACAGCTGTGGCTTCACTGACAGCTGTGGTGTCACTGACGGCTGTGGCATCTCTGACTAGGGCTGGGCGATATGGACCAATAGTCATATATTTAAGCTGAATATCAATATACGATATATATCCCGATATTTTTATTGCAAAGTGAGAGCAAATGTTCAGTCAAAGTCAAAGCCAAATATGACATCTGGATGGGAATTTCGTCATTTCAGGGCAAGGTCATTTGGCCTTCACTTTTTTTTTTTTTCAGGGTCACCGAGGCCACATGACAGGGCACAAAGACCACTAAGTAAAATTTGTTGATTTAACTTTCAGACTGATACCATAACATCCTAAGTTATAATAAGACATGGATTATGTATTAAAACATTTTTTGAATACCAATATCAAGTTAATGTTACATTAGAAAACAGTTTTTTTTTAAGTAGGGTTAGGGTGAGGTGAGTTTTGTGACACGACACTGAATATTAATATTATTGAATATTTCTCCCAATAGAAATTCCCCAAAATTATGGCAAAAGACATTTTTTCCCAAACAAAAAAATTGTAGGTAATAGGTAAAACATCAATAGATCGATATATATATGTTTTATATATGTTTTATATAGGGCTAGGCGATATATCGCCCAGCCCTATCTCTGACAACTGTGGTGTCTCTCGACTGACAATGCTGTTGACTGTGGCATCTCTGACGGCACTGTCGGCTGTGGCTGCTGTGACGCCACTGTCGGCTGTGGCTTTACTGACGGTTGTGGCGGCTCTACTTTATCTGTCTCTCTTCATTCAGTTCCAGACAAAGATTTGATCAAATGAGGGGAACAAGAAAGGGCGGGGCTTCAACTCTCTATATCTGCTCAATATCGACATTAAGCTAGCAGCTAGCAGAAGTTGTAGTGCTAATGTTTGTTAATCGGCTCGATACCCTTTCTGTTTTTTTTATTTACGAATGATGATTAAGGACACGTTCAGACCAGCTACAGCTCTTTGAATCACATGACAATTTCACCTTCAAAAATTTAAAGAATAATAACATGTGAAGGATGTAACCACAGATGGAACGTTACAAGTCACCTCACTTTGCTGCTGTGGTAGAAAGACTGGGACCAGTTTGACCAATCAGATGTGTTTCTGTGACATGGTAGTTACATGGTACTGTAATCTCTGTGTGTGTGTGTGTGTGTGTGTGTGTGTGTGTTTCAGTCGGTGTTCGGTGATGGTGAGAACACAAAGGTTCGAGTCGCTGAGCTTGAGGAAGAAGTTCAGACTCTGAAGAAAGTCAACAAAGATCTGTTTGACTTCTCCAGCCAGCTGCTCACCAAGCCCACATAGACATACACGTACACTGCTATACAAAGATAGACACATTAACATACACACATTAACATACAAACACCGTTTTACAAAGCCGCATATACACTACACACACACACACACGCACACAGGTGTCTCACAGTATGATTTTTTTGGTTGTTTCAAAATAAAAGTGTTTTTTTAGAACTTTCTGTCTGCAAAGATTGTAATCTGTAACTATAAGTAACTGTTAGGTGACTATGGGTGGAACAAAAGCAAGGGAAACACTTTACTTACCGGACGCGCTTCTGTATAATAAAACTAAGCTCCAGAGGAATGCCGAATCACATATTTGTTAAGGCTAAAAACACAGTGAAAGATCCTCACAAAAAACTGAAAAACATCCAAAAACAATGTACTTTAGTGGTCAGCAAAGTAGGACCTTTCCCCCCTCACCCTCTCAGTTCATTCATTCATGCAACAGGTGAAGAACAGCTGATTTTAATACTCTGCTGACGTACCACCCACCCGACTCCTCCCCAGATGTGACACAAAAAATACTAGCTGGCACCTACAGTAACTATAACTCATCACTAATTGACCACAACCACCATCAACTACCCTGACCTCACAATAAACTGCCCCAACTGTTGATAACTCCCCTTATCCTCAAACACACCACACTGAACTGAATTGAACCTCACTCCCTGAGTAATGATGTTACTCTTATTAATAAACCAATCAGCTGGCAGAGGTCAGAGCGTGAGCCCTTGACTGTTATTCTGAAGGGATCTGCTCTATAGAAGATTTCCTTCAGTGTTTAACCTCAATTAAACTGGACTGAGACGTGAGAGGTCAAAGGTCACCCTCAGACTGGTCATGTTGTGAAAGACAGAACAAACATCTTTATGATCTGAGGGTTTATGAAAAAGTTTTAGAGTGAATTGGTTCAGTCACAGATCAAATAAATTTTGTTAAAGAAGAAGACGAAAAGTCAGAAATCTGATTCAGCAGGAAACTTTGAACTCAAGAGAACTCCATTTAAAAAGCACAGTATTTAACCTCTCGACCACAACAGGAGAATTTTTCCAACTGCTGGAAAAAGAAATTATTTAATTGAATGAATGACTTTTACCTCATTAATTATTTATTGACAACATGGTGCTAATCAATGATCGTTCATATTGATGAATGTCTTAATCTTATTTACACGCTCTTTCAGACTAATTTTAGACACCACCAGTTTCTCTTTAAAACTTTATTAGTGGCATCTGAATTACAACAGGCCACCAACTGAAAACATGAGCCTTGCTCTCTGTACTACTTTGTTAAATAACAGTTTATTGATTGAATGTAGACAAAAAGCAATGTATCATTTTATTTAATAAAGTCAAAATATGTAGTCAGAAATCATATATTTATTGATTATATATGAGAGAGAGAGGAGAGGGAGAGAGAGAGAGAGATTATTAATCCTCAAGGGGAAATTAAGTGAACAAAGCAGCAGGTACATTTAAGTACCTTCAAGTCCTGTAAATTGTGAGGTGGGCCTCCATGGATCAGACTGGTTTGTCCAGCACGTCCCACAGATGCTCCATTGGATTGAGATCTGGGAAATTTGGAGGCCAAGTCAACACCTCAGACTTGTTGTTGTGCACCTCAAACCATCCTGAACCATTTTTGCTTTGTGGCACATTATCCACAGCCATCAAGGAATATTGTTTTCATGAAAGGTTGTTCATGCATGTTCATTCATCTCAGCAGAACATTCTCCAAAGCATCTGTAACACCCGCCAATGTAATAATGTCCACAAACGTAATAAACCCACAAACGTAATAAAAATCTGCAGCATTTAATGTAATAAACCCACAAATGTAATACATTTTCCACAAACGTAATAGCCGCTGCCTACTACAAATGTAACACATGATTTCCCACAAATGTAATATTACAATGAATAATGGTCATTGTGGTGGTTGTTTGTCTATACACCCTCTACTGACCATGGTGCAAAATCCAGCTGCTGACCCCCCCCCATGATATGTTTTACCTATTTTGGCTACAAGCATATCATTTTGCGCATTTTGTTTTATTGTTACATTTTTCACACGGTTTGGTGCTGTCATATTCTCTCTTGTCTTTAACTTTGTTAGCGGTCTCCAGCTGTGCTTTTTTGCAAATGTCTTGTAAGTTAATTATTATATACAGTGGCTTGCAAAAGTATTTTTTCCACATTTTGTCACGTTACAACCTCAAACGTAAATGTATTTTATTAGGATTTTATGCGATAGACCAACACAAAGTGGTGCATAATTGTGAAGTGGAAGGAAAATGATGCATGATTTTCATCATTTAAAAATGTATCATTTTTAAAAATAAAAAACACAAAAGTGTGGTGTGTAAAAGCATTCAGCCCCCTTTGCTATGATACGCTTAAATGAAATCCAGTGCAACAGTTGCCTTCAGAAGTCACCTCATTAGTAAATGGAGTCCACCTGTGTGTAATCTAACCTCAGTGTAAATACAACTGTTCTGTGAAAGCCTCAGAGGTTTGTTAGAAAACATTAGTGAACAAACAGCATCATGAAGCCCAAAGAACACAGCAGACAGGTCAGGGATAAAGGTGTGGAGTAGTTTAAAGCATGGTTAGGATATGAAAAAAATATCCCACAGCTCTCATGGAGCACTGTTCAATCCATCACCTGAAAATGGAAAGAGTATGGCACAACTGCAAACCTGCCAAGACAAGATGTCCACCTAAACTGACAGGCTGGGCAAGGAGAGCACTGATGAGACAAGCAGCCAAGAGGCCCGTGATAACTCTGGAGGAGCTGCAGAGATCCACAGCTCAGGTGGGAGAATCTGTCCACAGGACAACTAGTCATGCACTCCACAAATCAGGCCTTTATGGAAGAGTGGCAAGAAGAGAGCCATTGTTGAAACAAAGCCATGCAGTTTGACACAAGCCATGTGGGGGCACAACAAACATGGGGAGGAAGTTGGTCTGGTCAGATGAGACCAAAATTGACGTTTTTGGCCTAAATGCGAAATACTATGTGTGGCAGAAAACTAACAGTGCACATCACCCTGAACACACCATCCGCACCGTGAAACATGGTGGTGCAGCATCATGCTGTGGGGATGCTTTTCTTCAGCAGGACAGGGAAGCTTGTCTGAGTTGATGGGAAGATGGATGGAGCCAAATACAGGATAATCTTGGAAGAAAATCTGTTAGTCTGCAAAAGACTTGAGACTGGGGCAGAGGTTCACCTTCCAGCAGGACAACGAGCCTGAACACACAGCCAGAGCTGCAATGAAACGGTTTAGATCAAAGCATGTTCATGTGTTAGAACGGCCCAGTCACAGTCCAGACCTAGATCAACTTAAGAGTCTCTGGCAAGACATGAAAGTTGCTGTTCACAGACACTCTCCATCCAATCAGACTAAGCTTGAGCTATTATGCAAAGAAGAATGGGCAAATATTTCAGTCTCTATATGTGCATCGCTGGTAGAGACTTGCCCTGAAAGACTTGCAGCTGTCATTGCAGCGAAAAGGTGGTTCTACAAAGTATTGACTCGGGGGTGAATACTTTAACAAGCCACACTTTTCTGTTTTTTATCTGTAAAAGTAATGTAAAGCCATCTATCATTTTCCTTCCACTTCACAATTATGCACCACTTTGTGTTGGTCTATCAAACAAAATCCCAATAAAATACATTTACGTTTGTGGTTGTAACGTGACAAAATGTGGAAAGGTTCAAGGGGGTGAATACTTTTGCAAGCCACTGAGGTTACATACCCTGGTTGGCACCATGGGCAAACAAAAACAGGAGTTGCCCCTTCCATGAAACAGCAAGTGGAGCTTTTCAACACGACGGTGCTGAAGTGATGTGACTCTGACTGTGTACCAGGAAAAGCCGAGGAAGAATGTCTGCATCCTGAGCAACGTACACACAGACGAGGAGAGCGGAGGTAATCTGCGGAGACTGTGACCAGTGATTGCAGACATCGTTTCCAGCTTTTTTGATTATTATTATTTTTTATTATATATTATTAAGTGTTGAAATAAAATGTTTCATAATCAAAAACATCACTGACAATGGGAATTTAAATTTAAATGTCAGGCGATGTATTCCTCACGGAACGTTTTTTTTTCAAGCTAGCTATCGCCCTCTGTCAACCACAATCTGACTCCTCTGTCAAATGAGTCTGTTGCTGAAGCTGCTCTTTAGCTTGTTCAGAGTTTTGTGGAGGGAGTGAGAGACACTGTCCAACTATGCAAGCAGTTTCGCCAGCATCCTGTCCTCTGCAACCTCCTTCGGTTAACCCGAACCCTTGGGGGGCTGTTGAAAAACTGGTTGAACTGATTTGCTCATTCTTCATTACCCTCAGCTGCACCCCCACCTCCTCCCGCGTCCCTGGTATTATTGTTTTCCAGTTTGGACTCCAGTTTTCTGTGTTTTAGCTCTTTTTGAACATGCTTGAGCTCTGCTCGGTCCCATGACCTAAAGGCCCTCTTCTTCTCTTTGAGTGGGGCCTCTAGGTCGCTGGTAACCCAGGACTGATTCAGCTACTCCAGAACAATCACCTTGGTGTCTCTAAACCATTTCCACATATCTTTCTCTGTCTGCTTTGGGTCATTTTCTTACTGGAAAATAAATGATTGATTGATAGATTTGTCCCGTAGGGAGATTTGTCTTCACTGACAGTACATTACATATCTTCGACGACAGGACAATACATGCACATCAACAAACAAAAAGAAAGAGATTTACATAGCAACAATGACAACAAAGACAATTTATGTGACAGTACAATAGGGGACAGGCAGATCAGCGGGGCCTGCTGTTCAGGTATGGCTGCAGGGATCAGGCTTCTCCCCACTCAGACCCTCCTGTACTTAATGGATCTGTACCTGCGCCCTGAGGGCAGGGGGATAATATCTTGGTTCAGTGGGTGAGTGATGTCTTGTGCTATGGTGTTTGCAAGGCGAGTGATGGACTTGTTATTTAGTTCTCGACCGGAAAAGTTCTATCTCTAAGGGAGCGCCCCGCCACCCTGCGGAGGAAACTCATTTCGGCCGCTTGTATCCGGGATCTTATTCTTTCGGTCATGACCATAGGTGAGGGTAGGAACGTAGATTGACCGTTAAATCGAGAGCTTCGCCTTTCGACTCAGCTCTCGCTTCACCACGACAGACCGATACAACGACCGTATTACTGCGGCCGCCGCACCGATCCGCCTGTCGATCTCACGTTCCATCCTTCCTTCACTCGTGAACAAGACCCCAAGATACTTGAACTCCTCTGCTTGAGGCAGGAACTCTCCCCCAACCTGGATGGAGCAAGCCACCTTTTTCCAGCTTCACACTCGGCTGCAAACCGCCCCAGGACATGCTGGAGGTCCTGGCTTGAAGGAGCCAACAAGACCACATCATCTGCAAAAAGCAGAGATGAAATCCAGTTGCTCCCAAACCAGACCCCCTCCGGCCCGTGGCAGCGCCTAGAAATTCTGTCCATAAAAACAATGAACAGAACTGGTGACAAAGGGCAGCCCTGCCGGAGTCCAACATGCACCGGGAACAGGTCTGACTTACTGCCGGCAATGCGAACCAAGCTCCTGCTCCGGTCGTACAGGGACCGTACAGCCCTTAACAGAGGGCCTCCGACCCCGTACTCCTGGAGCACCTCCCACAGAATGCCACGAGGGACACGGTCGAATGCTTTCTCCAAGTCCACAAAACACATGTGGACTGGTTGGGCAAACTCCCATGAACCCTCGAGCAACCTGCATAGGGTATAGAGCTGGTCCAGTGTTCCACGGCCAGGACGAAAACCGCGTTGTTCCTCTTGAATCCGAGGTTCGACTATCGGCCGAATTCTCCTCTCCAGTACCCTGGAATAGACTTTCCCAGGGAGGCTGAGGAGTGTGATCCCCCGATAGTTGGAACACATCCTCCGTTCCCCCTTTTTGAATAGGGGGACCAACACCCGGTCTGCCAGTCCAAAGGCACTGCCCGACAATGTCCCCAGTCAAGGTCAACAGCTCCCCACCTCCACTGTAAACAGTGTTGGTGGAGGACTGCTTCCCCCTCCTGAGGCGCCGGATGGTTTGCCAGAATTTCCTCGAGGCCGACCGGTAATCCTCCTCCATGGCCTCCCCGGACTTCTCCCAGACCCAAGTTTTTGCTTCCACGACTGCCCGTGCTACAGCACGTTTGGCCCGCCGGTACCCGTCAGCTGCCTCAGGAGTCCCCCGGGCTAACCAGGCCCGATAGGACTCCTTCTTCAGCTTGACAGCATCCTTTACTTCCGATGTCCACTACTGGGTTCGGGGATTGCTGCCACGACAGGCACCGGAGACCTTACGGCCACAGCTCCGGACAGCCGCGTCAACAATGGAAGTGGAGAACATGGTCCATTCGGACTCAATGTCCCCAGCATCCCTCGGGATCTGGTCAAAGCTCTCCCGGAGGTGGGAATTAAAGACCTCCCTGACAGAGGGCTGCGCCAGACGTTCCCAACAGACCCTCACAATACATTTGGGTCTGCCAGGTCCGTCCAGCTTCCTCCCCTGCCAGCGTATCCGACTCACCACCAGGGGGTGATCAGTTGACAGCTCAGCCCCTCTCTTCACCCGAGTGTCCAAGACATACGGCTGGAGGTCAGATGATACGACCACAAAGTCGATCATTGACCTCCGGCCTAGGGTGTCCTGGTGCCACGTGCACATATGGACACCCTTATGCTTGAACATGGTGTTTGTTATGGACAAGCTGTGACTAGCACAGAAGTCCAATAACAAAACACCACTCGGGTTCAGATCGGGGAGGCCGTTCCTCCCAATCACACCCCTCCAGGTAACACTGTCGCTGCCCACGTCCCCCAGTAGAACGACGGAGTCCCCGGTTGGAGCACTCTCCAGTACCCCTCCCAGGGACTCCAAGAAGGCCGGGTACTCTGCACTGCTGTTCGGCCCATAAGCCGAGACAACAGTGAGAGGCCTATCCCTAACCCGAAGGCACAGGAAAGCGACCCTCTCGTTCACTGGGATAAACTCCAACACATGGCGGTCCCCATGGCTAGAGTCACCGTCCGGGGATTGGGTCGCCGGGGTCCCCGCCCACGACTGCCACCCAAATCACACCGCACTGGCCCCTTCTGAACCCTCCTGCGAGTGGTGAGCTCACTGGAGGGCGGGCCCACGTCGCTCTTTCGGGCTGGGCCCGGCCAGGTCCCGTGGGCAAAGACCCGGCCACCAGGCGCACGCCTGCAAGCCCCAACCCCAGGCCTGGCTCCAGGGTGGGGCCCCGGTGACGCCAATCCGGGCATCGTAAACTTCCTTGGTCTTGCATCAGTCATTAGGGGCTTCTGAACCGATCTTAGTCTGACCTGTCACCTAGGACCTGTTTGCCTTGGGAGACCCTACCAGGGGCATTAAGCCCCAGACAACATAGCTCCTTGGATCATTCAGGTGCTCAAACCCCTCCACCACGATAAGGTGCCGGTTCAAGGAGGAAGATTCCACTTATGAAAGCAATAAAAGGTCAAATCAATTAAGGGGAGAATACTTTTTATAGGCACTGTAGCTGGCTCACAGGCCATTTTCAACAGCGCAACAATTATCTAATAGTAAATGGCTGTTGATGTCTTCAATAGGGACTTCAGCCACATCATAACACAAAGACCACTCGTTGAAATCCTCAATTGCAATCATTTAAACCGACAGTGGCAAAATTCAGTCTGAGAATTACTGGATCTCAGTGCTACGTTTGACACAGTGACTGACTAGAAAACTGGTAGGGACACTCTGGTACAGCACTAAATTGGTCTAATAGTAACTGAACGCTGCATCCCCATGTTTAGTTTTGACTCTAGGAACTGAAAGCAGACCTGTACCTGACATCCTCAGAGGTCTGGATGATTCATAATGTGGCAGAAATGTATTTTTGTCTGAAACCATTCAGTGCTTTATAAACCAACAGCAGAATTTTGAAATCCATTCTTTGATTGACAGGAAGTCAGTGTAAAAATCTTAAGAACTGGAGTGATGTGATCCTCTTTTTTTGGTTCCTGTCAGGACTTGAGCAGCAGCGTTCTGAATCAGCTGTAGCAGTCGATGGATTTTTTAGAGAGTTCTGTAAAGACACCATTACAGTAGTTGAGTCTGCTCAAGATAAATGCGTGGATATGTTTTTCCAAATCCTGCCGAGACATTAGTCCTTTTATCCTGGATATATTCTTAATGTGATTGTAGGCTGACTTTGTAATTGTCTTAGTGTGGCTGCTGAAATTCAGCTCTAAGTCCATGATTATGCCGAGGTTTCTCGCTTGGTTTGTAGTTTTCAAGATTACAGACTGAACCTGAGCAGTGGCTGTTGGTCCTTCTTCTTTGGCTCCAAAAACAATTATTTAATTCTTATCTTTGTTTAACTGAGGAAAACTCACACATCCAGTCATTGATTTGTTCAATGCATCTACTCAATATTTGTATGGGATTATAGTCCCCTGGTGATATGGTTATATAAATTTGTGTGTCACCTGCAGAACTATGGTAACATATTTTATTTATGTTAATTATCAGGGCCCATATTCACAAAGACTTTTATCTTAACCTTAGGAGTACTCCTAAATCGGACTAAAAGTTTTTATGTAGGAGTTGTTTCTTAAAAGTAATTCACAAAGCCACTGAGACCTACTTTTAGTTATGAAAACAGCGAACTCCTAAACTAGGAGTAACTCTCTGTTGCTATGGATGACGTCATTTTATAAGGACGCACTGAGAAGCGGTGACAACGGTGATTGGTTGTTGAGTGACAGGGCAGCCCATTGAAAAGTCATTCAGGCTGCGCAATGCATGAAGTGAAAATAAGGAAGTTGCCTACGAGCCCATGACAAGATAAAGAATAAAGAAATGTATTTATAAGGAGAATTAAGTGCTCCGGGCCATTTCGCAACAATGTCCAGTATATTGTAACATGCGTCAAAGACAATGTGTGTATTGATGGAATGCAGCTTTTTCCGATCGACATTTCGCACGGGACTAGTATAACCAGGGGACCTCCAGTAATTTGAAATAATTGCGGAGGTCTTCTGTGATCTTAATCCCGTGCGAATCTGCCATGTCTGTAATTTGTAAAGCAAAAATTCCACCGCAAATTATTTCCATATTTCACCAACCACGGAGGTCATTTGATAATATTAGTCCTTAATTCAGGACAGGAGGCTCATCAGAAGAGCGAAATCTCGAAAGATGATTAGATGGATTATTACATGCAGGGCAGCATGCGGTAAGGAACACTTATCACCCATCTTTCAACAGGCTCACCAGTTATTGTATTAAAAATATCCATATCTAACCGTTGTGCTGCTCCAGTAAGGAAAAAAAAAAGTAAATGAAAGTTTAAACACAGACTTTGCTTATCCTGTGCGAATGCACTGCACGAAACACAGATGTGGTGGGATGATTTCTAAATCACTTGAGGTCCCCAGGTAATACTGGTCCCGTGCGAAGTAGTGCAGTTAAACATTTTAACTCCGGCGTTATTGGATTTTTTCGGTTGATTGTGGACATTATTGCGCTAACTCAACCACAACTTCAGTCCCTTCGCGCTCCATCCAGCATCATTTTAATAATTCCCTGTCATTTAGCGTCTCCAAAACATTCAGCTGTGACCAGGTCTTAGCGAGTTAGGAGTCCTCTGGACTACTTGTAAGGTCTCCCAGACTGAGGTGCTACTTTTAGGCTTAAAATGTTTTGTGAATAGCTCTTATTTTAAAAAATTAGGAGTCTTAAAGTTACGACTGACACGCCCATTATTTTTAGGAGTTGCTCCTAAATTCGCCTGTTAGGAGCTACTTTTAGTCTTAAGATTCTTTGTGAATACGGGCCCTGATCTAGAGGAAGCATGTAAATGTTGAATAGCAGAGGCCCCAGAATGGAGCCCTGGGGTACCCCACTTTTGGCACTCCCATTTCTGAGGAAGACGATTTATCCTTAGGCTTTGCACCAAGAGTGTTCAAGCAAGGAAGATTATTCCTGGGTTTATTATCCAGTCCACAGTACTCCTGTTTTGTCAAGTCATTGTTGGGGCTAGTTAGTTTTGCTAATTCCATGGAAGAGTAGATTCGTTCCCACATACCCCATTCTCCTGCACATTTACTTCTATTTGGTGGACCTTGGTTTCCAGCACAGCAATTTTTGGAACGATCTTCTGAAAGTTGTCCAAGGTAAAGGGAGGCATTTTGATGCTAGTTAGCTTTTGCTGTTAATAAGCTTGTGCTAAGTATTACAGTGGAAATAAGGCAAGCAGAAGCGAGAGCTAGCTGAAAAGCGCCAGCACCCAAGCAAATACAGGAAGGATCTCTTACCAGGTGGAATCGAACCTGACCCTTGTGCAGTTTCTGGTATGTATCGTAAAATTTAATCTGCAGAGTCTGTATGAAGTCTTGACTTAATCTCTAATGATAAATCTGACAATGTGATTATTGATCCTTCGGTTGGAAACTGTTTTTATTGCCAATCTGAGGCAGTGGATGCTCTGATAATTAGGTAATTTATAATAGAAGAATAATTGTAATAATTGTAATAATTTGTAGTAACTTAATTTAAACTCAAACAGGTGCCGTCTGAGCTGGCAACAGCAGTACAAATTCAAAATATAGAAACTATAAATTCATATTTAATGAAAACTAAAGTCTTTAAAGTATCTTTCACTCTGATTGTTCATCTATATGTTGGACTTGTTTCAATGATGATGCTGCTTCTCTGAATCCGAGATGTGAGTAAATATGTTCCTTTTAATCCACTGCTGAACATGTTTAATGTTCCTGTGACTCGGAAGCGGCTTCAGGAGTAACTTTATTTAAACATGTTGACAATTCAGACTGAAACAACTCTTATTCTCTTTGTTGACTCTTACAGATCAATCTCCTTCAGTATCGTCCTGAAAACAAAGCAGGTCATTTCTGTGTTTCAATCCTTCAACCTTTATTTATACGTCAGCTTGGTGACAGGTGTTCACACACAAACAGCACAGATGTGAAACTGTACACAACAACAATCAAAGATATGATGGATCAAAACACATTAGAAATATTAAAATATGGATTAAAGACAGAGATTAAACATGATTCAGTGTTTCAGAGTCTGAGTGTCTGACTCAATTTAAAAACTCAGGTCACATGCGATTTTAGCCCTGATCTTTGACTCACAGACAAAAAGCCTCTCGTAAACGTCAGTCAGTATGTGTGAACTGTCATCAGACATGATCCAGGAGCTCACAAACATGTTGTAACATCTGTTAGAGTCCTCAACCTTTGATTAACTGATCAATATGATTAAAGATGTCTTATCTCATGTTTTCAGAATAACTTCTACAAAATATAGAATTTGCCTAGATTAACCTCAGTCATAATAATAATAACACGTGTCAGACGGTTTTTTTCTGTTTACGTGAGAGTGAAACTAGGTAAAAACTAATATGTCAGTTAGAAATGAAGAAGCTTCTTGGATGAGGTGAAACGTTTTCAACACACTGAAACAATTCCAGTTGCCATAATACAGCACTCAGAGGAACCAGGACCTGGAGAACCTTCATCAACATGTTAAATGTCAACAGAGAATGATGATTAGCTGATCAACACAAAGTCTTCAGGTAGCTCACCTGGTGGACAACATGTTCCATGTGTCTTATATCTGTTTATTAATGTCTTATAATCCACCAGTAAACTTGTTAACCTCGCATAATCTTATTTAAGTTAATAAACAGCCTTTAAGGACATTTAAGTGTCTTATTATTAACTAATACAAGGAGCTGAATGTAACATGTTCTAACGAAATAAATAAGATGTGACTAAAATAATACGTACAGCTCTGATAAAACCTTCAACTGTAGCTCTCGATTTATCTTTAAAAAACAGGTAGGAGGAGACACCTGTCACCTGATGGCAGGTTAATATAATCACTGAAATTATATTGTTATGTGAGAAATATGAAGAATGAAGACATGACTAGAATCACAGTGGATAGTCGTCTCATCTCATTCATAAACTGATTAGATCAGTCCCTGATTATTGATGAACAGTTTGTTGTGATCCTCCTGCAGGCTCAATCTGAAAATGTCTTCATGTCAGACAGAAACCAGGTAATTGGGGTTGGAGGAGGAGGACAACGACGACGACGACGAAGGCTCAGCTGGCAGCTGCTGTCATGAAGAGCAGAAATATGAATAAAATCTCTGGAACAAACTCAGAGAGAAGAAACAGAAACCTGAGTGTCCTCACAAAACTTCACCTTATACATTCTGTTATATAACATACAGATAATACTGTACATAATTTTTTACATTATGAGTATTTTATTATGATTATTATTATTATTGAGTTTAGTTTCAGTCTGTCTCTGTGACTCTGCGCTCACAGCCTTGCAGATTCCTGAACAGATGATGATTCGATGTCTGTCTTTAAATGTCACTGGATAGTTTTCTGCTCAAAGCCTGAAACCAGAGAGGAGAAGGTGGGGGAGGAGGAGGAGGAGACATGTTGGGTCAGTGCACATGTGCCTGCAGTCAGGTGAGGATGACTCCATTGAAACAGGAAGATCATCATCAGAGGAGGAGCTTTAACAAGCAGATTTAACAGAAACTGTGACAGTTGAGGTCTGGTCTGACATCTGACATCAGTCAAACTGATCTGAAATCAGTCAAACTGATCTGACATTAATCAATTTTCTGACCAATCAGAGTCTGCAGTAAGTTTTACTGTGTTCTCCTCACTGTGTTCTCCTCACTGTGTTCTCCTCGCTGTGTTCTCCTCGCTGTGTTCTATTCTGCTCTCCTCTTTGATTTCTCCTCTCTGTCTTCTCCTCTCCTCTCTTTCCGGTTCCGGTGAGTGTGAGCATGAGTGGTGGTGGTGGAAGTGTGAATGGCGCGGAGTTTTGAATCTGTCCTGCTTTTTCAGATTTCACTTGGTTTTCTACTCTCCTCTATGTACATTATCTGGTAAGTTGTTTTTCTTTCTTTATAAATTGAGTGTTAAGGAGTATTCGGAGGAGCAGGTAGGACACGAGAAACTCACTTTTGCCTCACGAATGAACAAAGCAGTGGACGTGTAAAGAGGAGCCTCTTGTTCATTCTTTGATTGCGAGTGGTGTGTTCATAAGAGAAATGTTTGTACAGGTGTCCCCGCTGTCGGTCCCGTCCACCCGGATAACCGTCTCAGGTGTTCCGCCATTTATCCCAAATGAGCTGCTGGAGAAGGAGCTCCGCCGGTTTGGGAAGTTTGCCAGTGCTTTTAAAACTGTCAGTTTGGGATGTAGAGATCCCAAAGCATGTGCAGTCGCTAAGGCGACAGGTGTTCGTGTTTATGGACGCGCCTGATCAAACCTTAGACGTGTCTTTCAGAGTAAAGCATGATGACAGCTCCTATATGGTTTATGCAGCGGCGGACACATGAAGTGCTTTGAGTGTGGTGATGTGGGGCACAAGCGCTTTGCGTGTCCGCACAAGCAGCAGGCTGCGGGGGGCTGACGATGCACCGGAGGATGGTGCGGGGGCGCCGGCGGAGGCTGGCCCCGGCACTCCGGTGGAGGCTGGCCCCAGCGCTCCGGTGGCCACTCCTACTGTGGCATCCAGTGCAGAGTTGGAAGCAGAGCATGTAAAAAATAATGTAGATGAAGAGGAACAGGGGAACAACGTGTCAGTGGCTGCAGACTTGAGTAATTCTCAGTCTGAGGCTGCTGTAGATAGCTTACAGGTGGCAGGTAGTGTTGAGGCTGCAGGCAGTGAAGAGCAGGAGGCGGAGAGCAGCCAGGTATCAGTGGAAGGAGAGGAGATGGAGGATGACTCTGAGACAGACTCTGTGTCCATCAGTGACACTCCATCAGAAACACTGACATTTACTCAGTAGAAGAAAATAACCACTTTCTAGATGTCACATATAGAAGATCAATTAATGTAAGTGACTACTTCAGTGATACCGATAAATGTATTAGATCTGTCGCTTTACTGAAGAGACAGGTTGGGTTCGACATCCTGGACAAAAAGAAATGCTTCCGTCTCAAGAAGCACATCAAAACAGTAAGAAAAGAAGCAAAAAATAAGACCGTAAAAACAACAAGGAAGTAAATGATCATGTCTCACGTGGGGTTTTCATTTCTTTACTGCTCTTTGCTGGTGTCATCTTGTCTGTTTTGCCTTTTTCATTTTCCCATGCAGAGCCTCAACATAGGTTCCTTAAACATTAATGGTGGGAGAGACAAGAATAAAAGAGCGTTGATTTCTGAGGTCTCAAACCTAAAAAGGGTTGATGTGCTGCTCTTACAAGAGACGCACACGATCCCATCTGATGAGGCAGACTGGGGCTTATGGTGGGGCGGCTCGTGCTTCCTCAGCCATGGAACAAACGTTAGTGCAGGGGTAGCAGTTTTGTTCAAATCAACTGTAAATGCAACCATTTTGTCTACTATAGAAAAGGTCATCTACAAATTGTCAGGGCAAAAATTAATAACTCAACTTTCTGTTTTGTGAACATATATGCTCCGAATCAGGGAACAGCGTGACTTGCTTTTTTCTCTTTATTAAAAACGGAGTTGATTAAGTATCATCAGGACCAGCTTGTCATTGGTGGTGACTTTAATTGCACCGCAGACTTCATAATGGACAGGACAGGTGAGGAACCACACCCACAATCATCAGAGTCTTAACAGCGTCATTACACAAGTGGATCTTCTAGACACATGGAGGGTTAAAAATCCACAGGCCAGACAATACACATGGGTGAGGGTCAACAAAAACAGTGTTAGTGCAGCCAGGCTGGACAGGATATACATTTCTAAAAATCTTACCTCTAGATTATCACATAGCAACATCAGTCCAGTTGGCTTCTCTGACCACCACCTTGTGTGTTGTAATCTAGTCATTTTGCCAGGTGAGCAAGTTAAATCACACTGGTTTTTTTAACAACAAGCTCCTACAGGATAACACGTTCAACCAGAGTTTTGTGCAATTTTGGCAACTCTGGTAAAAAAAAAATCAAATTTTAGTTCTTTGAAGATGTGGTGGGAGGTTGGACAGGCACAAAACTGTGTTTTTTGCCAACAGTACACCTCCCATTTCACAAACACAATCAAGGCGGTGGTCAGAGAACTTAAAACCAGCATCAAACAAATTGAGGAGGGCTTGCACGTCGACACAAGTTCGACGACGGGTCAGCTCCTAAAACAAAAAAAGATGGCACTGAGCTCCTTCCTGCCGGAGAGAGTGAAGGGGGCTCTCGTCAGGTCTCGCTGCCTAAAGTTAAAAGACATGGATGCCCCAAGTTCTTTTTTCTTTGACTTGGAAAGATCTGTGGAGCAGAGGAAGCAAATGACCTGCCTTGAACTCCCTTGAGGTAAAGTGACCACCGATCCAGAGGAGATGAGAAGCCATGCTTCAGATTTTTACACCAATCTGTTTGGGAGAGAGAGCTGCAGCATGGATTCCTGCAGGGAGCTTCTGGAAGGGCTTCCTCAGCTCAGCCAAGAGGAAAAATCAACTCTGGATGGTGAGCTGACACTGGAGGATCTGACAGCTGCTGTAAACCAGATGGCGACAGGACGGGCACCAGGAATCGATGGCCTCTCTGCGGATTTCTTCCAACGATTCTGGAATATCCTTGGTCCTGATCGGCATGAGGTTTTATCTGAAAGTATTAAAACTGGAACTCTTCCTGTCTCCTGCCAAAGAGCAATACTTTCTTTGTTGCCCAAAAAAGGTGACTTGGCGCTGCTCAAGAACTGGAGACCAGTAGCTCTCCTCTGCACAGACTATAAGGTGCTCTCTAGAGCACTATCGAACTGACTGAAGGATGCTCTGGATCATGTTGTACATAAAAAAACAGACCTATTATGTTCCTGAAAGGACAATAATGGATAACATTTTTCTTGTTAGGGATGTGATTGATGTTTGTAATTCGTACAATGTAAATTTAGGTATTGTTTCTTTGGACCAGGAGAAGACTTTTGATAGGGTGGATCACTCGTTTTTGTTTTCTGCACTTAGGGCTTTTGGTTTTGGTGATTGTATAAGGGTGCACAGTGTATGGTGAAGATTGGGGCGGGGCTGGGTCGGCCGATTCCCGTGCAGAGAGGGATAAGGCAGGGCTGTCCTATCTCAGGTCAGCTCTACAGCCTAGCAATTGAGCCCTTGCTGTGCAAGTTGAGAGAGTGGCTTAGTGGTCTCTCAATGCCGGGGTCCCACAGTCTTGGCCATCCTCCTCATGTTGTTTCTGCTTATGCAGATGATATAAACATCTTTGTCACCAGCCAGGAGGATGTACAACACAGGCGTTGTTGGTGGGGCCGTGGAGAGATCAAGTAGCTCCCAGTTTGCCTGGTGGACTTGAGTGGGGAAGGGAAGGTCTGAAGGTTATGGGGGTTTATATCGAAACAAAGAACTTTGAAAAAAAGAACTGGGAGTGAGTGAAGGAGAAAGTGTTCGGTTGTCTCAATGGAAATGGTTGCTACCGCAGCTGTCGTATAGGGGAAGAGTTCTGGTTAACAATGGCTTGGTTGCTTCGACTCTTTGGCACAAACTCATGGTTCTGACCCCACCGATAGGCCTGGTGGATGAAATCTAACGTGCCATCCTGGATTTCTTCTGGTCTGGGAAGCACTGGATACGGGCAGCAGCCCTCTATCTGCCTGTGGCTGAAGGAGGACAGGGCCTCGTTAACATCTGGGGAAAGGTTGCGTCCTCCAGACTTCTGACTGCTCAGAAACTCCTCTACAACTGCAGCCCAAGTTGGTGTGACACAGCTCGCCTGCTGCTGAGGAGAGCTGGACATCTGGGCTATGACAAGCAACTTTTCCTGTTGAAGCTAGAGGACATCGACATCAGTGGACTAACACCTTTTTACTCGTCGTTCTGCAGGCTTGGCGGGTTTTTAAGATTGAGTGTAACAAGAAGGAGACTCGGGGTATGTGGTTGTTCGAGGAACCCTTGTTCTTCAGCAACCTGCTAAAGAGTAGGACGTTGCAATCTGCCAGCCAAGTTCAGAGTGGCTGGCTGCACCAAACTTGGTCATCTACTGAAGACGACGGAAACACCTGTTGACGCGCTAAGGGACAGCAGCAACATCACCTCCCGCAGAATAATTAATAGAGTGTTGGAGGAAGTCTGTGCCGCCCTGCCACCACCTCTGAGAACATTTGTGGAAGACCACTTCAACCGTGAACAGTGGAGTGAGGAGGGTGAATACGTGTTTCCTTCTGTGTCCATCACTCCGGCTCTGGGAGAATGGCAGCAGGGAGGAGGACAGTTGCTGTCTTTTGAAACTCCTCGCCTGGACAAGTTTAAGGATGTTGGAACAAAAGACCTTTACCAGGCCTGTGTGAAGGTTCTCAACCTGAGCACTTTGGCAGGAGTGAGGGAGTCGAAGTAGGTCCAGACGTTTCCCCGAAAGCCAGTTGGCGGTCTCTGTACAAGCTGCCTGTTGAAAAGCGGACAGCAGACCTCCAATGGAGGATTGTACATGGGGCGATAGCTACAAACAGATACAGAGCACACCTTGATCCTGAGCTGAGGGAGGCATGTGGGTTCTGCACACAAACAAAAACACTTGAGCATGAGGGACTGTGGGAGGTTTTCAGTTTTGCTTTGTTTATCTTTGGTCCAAAGTATTGTGCGAAAAGAAAGACTGTGCACACCCTGGTGAACTTTCTGAGTGCATCTGCTAAGTTAGCCATCTGGCTGACTCGCAGGAAACTCGTTCAGGGCGTCGGCAATGTGGAGCTGCTGCCGGTCATGTGTTCTATTCTGTTCTCCTCTTTGATTTCTCCTCTCTGTGTTCTCCTCGTTGTGTTCTCCTCACTGTGTTCTCCTCTCTGTTGTTAGATCCCGAGCTTTACCCCTGTCCAGGAGGTACTTGACCAGCTCTCCGTTTAAAGGGTTAGATCCCTAAACCTACAAGAGGTTGCTTAAAAACTGGCAATTTAAATAGGGATTGCTTAAGCTGGTGGTGAGGAGACTCGCCTAGCTTCTAACTGCCTGAATCCGAATGTCTACCCTGCTTCCTCTGGTGTGGCACCTGACACGAATAGCCCTTGAGTCAGATACGGCCACCAGCCACGCCCATTATGGCAGCTCTCCTCTAAATGATCAGTGCACTTGGTATGGTGCTAGGTAGGATTTTAAGGGCTTTTGGTAAACCCGAAGGGACTGTTTCAATTTGGTAGGCTAGAGTAACCTTTAAGATATTATGCACACTTAACACCTGACTTTTACTTCCTATCAAAGATACATAAAATCAAAGTCCACAACTTTAACTTTAACTACATTATGTAGGTTTTATTGCATAGATTTTAGCAAGGGCAAAGCATACAGCGCAATACTTATTTCAATTGCTCCCTTCCTGCTGAAAGCTTCCAATCTCGAGGTGAATCACGACCCTGCAGAGTCTTGTAATATCCTCGAAGTTGAAACTTTCTCCCAGCAGTGTGAACAAAAGTACTCCAATATCCAAATTGTAATCCACAGCATGTTGGCAAATATGGTTAATCCGTTGTGCTCTTAATTCCTTGGTCTGTTTCTGCTGAAGATTTCTTGAAGTCCTTTCTGTGATGTTTAGGCTGCTCACATTCTCCATCTCAGGTGTTTCTTCAAGACTTGAGCGAGTGGAAGAACGAACTTTAGTCCGTGCTCCTCAGGTTATACACTCTTGCTTCGGACACTGGCTTGGTTTTGTGTCCTTATTAGGACATTTCTTCTGCATCTCTCCATTCACTGGTTGATAACCCCTTGATTAAGATTTCATAACGCTTCTCTCTTGCTTTGGACGGTGGCACGGTTTTATGTCCTTATTAGGACATTTTCCCACCATCTCTCCATTCAATGACTAATAGTCCCTTGATGACGGCTGACGATTCCATAATGACCTAAGATGCTTCGGTCACGGTCTGTTCCCGTGCCCAAAGCGTGATCAGATTTCGACACTTCCTATTGGCCTCATGTTGACCTGATCAGTTCTTTAACACTTTTTCATGACCTCAGCTTAACACTGTTTCCTTACCAATTTTCATTAGATCTCTAAACTTGAGTGTAACACTTCCTCTTTTTCACAGACACACCGTGTCACCATTTCCTCTTCACTTCCGATTTCAACACACCTTTAATGTAATGGTTTAACACTTTCCAGTGAATTTATGGCAAACACAATGCAGCAGGCAAAATTTTAATTATGTTTCAGAATTATCTCAGGACTATGTATAATGTCCCTTACTTGTATTTGAGTGTTTGACTCTCAACTTTTCTGACACTGTCTCCATGTGTGTGTACATACTGGTATTTTTATTAGACAGGAGTAAATGGATCTCAACTATTTTGACACTGTGTTCTATTCTGCTCTCCTCTTTGATTTCTCCTCACTGTGTTCTCCTCTCTGTGTTCAATTCTGTTCTCCTCTTTGATTTCTCCTCTTTGATTTCTCCTCTTTGTGTTCTCCTCACTGTCTTCTCCTCACTGTCTTCTCCTCTGTGTTCTCCTCACTGTGTTCTCCTCTGTGTTCTCCTCTTTGTGTTCTCCTCACTGTGTTCTCCTCACTGTGTTCTATTTTGTTCCCCTCTTTGATTTCTCCTCTTTGTGTTCTCCTCTAGTCTTGTCACTTGTTCTCTGTGTTGAATGTTAATTATCTTTTTAATTCCAGTGGCTCGTCTGGGATTTACTTCTGAAGCTCGTTTCCACCCGGCTGAGCTTCACTCTACACTGCTGCTGTCACTGTGTGTGTGTGTGTGTGTGTGTGTGTGTTTGTGTTTAGCAGAGAAAGAGAGGATGAGTCACAGTTTCTGCAGGTGTCTCTCTACCTTCATGCTTGTGAATGAATCAGCAGCTGGACTGTGAAACTGATGTGTCTGTCAACAAATTAAATGTCTCCACGCTTCAGTCGCCTTCAGGTCAAAACTCAGGGTCACTGACACCCACACACAGTGTTTAATGTCTCTGTGATAACCTTCTCAGCTCTGCCCACATCTGGACACTCCATCGCAAAAGGAACCAATGAAAGAGTCGGTAATATTGGAGCTGATCAATACCTGCACCCTGTAAGGACTCTCCCGCACCCTGTAAGGACACTCCCACACTATGTAAGGACACTCCTTCACTATGTAAGGACACTCCCATGCCATGTAAGGACACTCCCACACTATGTAAGGTCCAGTTGAATATGAACAGCACTTAGAAAAACTCAGGACGTAATATAGCCCTGAGGTGTGTTCATTGATTACAGGTGTTAGCACCTGTTGCTGCATCAACACACACATTTACCCTTAAAAAGATGAAGGGCAGTTCTCACTTCAGAACCAGCCAGCCAGAGTGATAACAAGAAGGTTAAAATCAATATCAATTACCTTTTTTTGTGGCTGTGGCTCAGGAGGAAGAGAGGGTGTTCAATAATCAGAGAGTCACCGGTTCAGTTCCCAGGCTCATTGCTGCATGATTGACTGACAGTTACGAATGAAGTTTAATGTCAAACTGTTCAACCAAAATCAGCAATCTTCAATATTAACGACTGACTCCCACTTAACACAGACGTTTTGCCTATCTAGCTCACATCTATAACAATCTCTTTCCACAGTCACCATCAGCTGAGGTCAATAATAACAGCTAATCAGCGTTCACTTGGTAACACAGCATCAATGTGGGGAAGAGAAGCCCTGTCAGCAGGTGCCATTTTGAATCCACCTGCAAGTCAACATTCAGGGAAAACATAGATAACAGAGTGAACAACACCATCAGGCAGAAGAAAACTACTTAATTACTCTCAAATAACGAGTGAGGGTCAGAACAGAGACTGCATAAAGTATTTACCCTAACCCTGGACTCAAACTCTATCTCAGTGCTTTTGTTATTGAGCTCAACGCTGCATTTGATACCAAAGATCATGGCATATTGTTAGACAAACTTCAAAGTCAGTTTGGCATCTCTAGCTTTGCTCTCACTTGGCTAAAGTCTTACCTGTTAGAAATAACACAATGTGTTTCTTACAATAATACTAGATCAATATTTACTGACGTGAAGTATGGATTTCCCCAGGGCTCTCGTTCTTGGCCCTTTGCTCCTCTATTTATTTCACCTCTTAAATTATTTAAGAGAGTTATGGAATTTACACTTCTATGCAGATGATACTCAGCTGTATGTGCCCAGGGTTAGGGTTAGCTCAACTGTCAAAAATCTAAGTGTTACATTTGATTCTACCCTCTCTTTCGATCAGCATCAAAGAAATTACCAAGATTGCTTTTTACCAGCTGCGCAACAAAGCTAAAATTAGCTCTTCTTGTCCACAGCTGACAAAGACATCCGATTCATGCCTTTGTTTCGTCAAGGCTGGATTATTGCAATGCTTTATTTTCTCACTTTCCGCATGAGAGCATTAAAAGTCTTCAAATGGTTCCGAAAGCTGCAGCTAGAGTCTAAACATGTACAAGAACATTTTATCATATTACACCAATCCCAGCCTCACTACACTTGCTCCCAATGTTGTGAGGCTGGGAAATAGTGATAAGACAGATCTTATATGATAATATCAGGTGCTGATGACATACAAAACTCTACATGACCTCGCCCCGTCATACATGTCAGATCATATATTCTAACTTGTGCGTTATGCTCTCAGAATTCAGGGTTCCTAATGGTCCTAATTTCTCCAGCTGTGTCGCTGTTTCACTCTCTCTAGCTTCCTCCTCTTTCTCCTCCTGCTCCTGCTCCTCCTCGTGGGCCCTGGGAACATCTCTCCCTCCTAGATCCTGCTGCCTCACATACCTCTGTTATACTTTTTCCTTAAATCTGTACTTCTGTCACATTTGATGCCTCTTCACTCTGATCTCTCTATTACCAATTATCTTGTGTGTCCTGGTCAACACAGTGTAGAGGAGGTCGTGTGTCTCGGGTACCACTTGGCGGTGCTTCGTCCTGCTCAGTCATCTCCTGGATCCACACACACTTTACATTTATTTAATTTGTATCAGATATTGTGTCAGTGCAACTTGTAAACTTTGATTTTGTTGCTTTGTTCTCTACATGTGTTGCATGTCTGTCCGTCCTGGGAGAGGAATCCTCCTCTGTGGCTCTTCCTGAACTTTCTTCCATCTTTTGTTTTTCCCATTGAAAGGTGTTTTTTTTCTCAACATGGCAAGCTTTTCTTCACTCGACGGTCTGAGGACACAGGATGGCGTTCATTGTACAAATTGTAAAGCCCACTGAGTCGATGTGATTGTGATTTTGGGCTATATAAATATAGATTTATTCGAAAATATTAATGTAAAGTAATATTTATGTTAACAAAATGTCAATGTGAAGTAATATTAATGTAAAGTAGAATTTATGTTAAGAAATGTCAACGAGAAGTAATATTAATGTAAAGCAATGTTGATAAAAAGTAATATCAATATTACAAAATGTAAAATCATATAAATAAATAATTCAAATGTAAATCTGAGCCAACATTCTGAACAGAATGAAGAAACAACAATGTTAACGTTCTGTCAAAGACATCTGTGTTCTACTGAAGTCAGCATGCTAACCAGCTAGCCTCCTAACACCATTGTTTTGCTCAGCAGTGATAGTCTGATAGCCTGTAGTTTCAGCTTTACTCTAATAAGTCAACAAAATAAACTCACTATATCAAGAAATTACATATTTTGTGAAGGCCATGCCTCTTGTGGCTGTTGGGCTTTTTGCCTTTCTTTCTTTTTATATTTCAGATGCCCAGCAGGAGGGGTCTGGGTCATCAGGCCTGGTGTTCCCAGTACTACAAGAGCACACCTCACTAGCTCTGGGAGGAGAGGGGGAGGACAAAGAGAAAACTCTGCTCTCTTTGATATGTTAGTGCAAATAAATGATGATTTCCTTGCTTTAACTTCTTGTGTCATCTCCTATTATTTGTCATGGTTTTGAGCCAGCCATGACAAACTGGGGGCTCGTTGAAGTTTGGATTAGATGTTTTGTTTGTGAGCATTTAATCAGCTGTTCTCTTTTATGCTGAAGGCCTCCAGGTGCAATTGATTGCTGGGGTTTCCCAGACGGTTTTGCAGGGCTTGAGAGGGAGCACGTGGGTGAGTTGATTTGTTTTTGTTTCTTTGAACATGCTGGAGAGCATGGTGGGAATGTGGGTTCGAAGACCTGTTTGTCCAAAGGAAGGTGAGTATTGACATGCTGGTGTGTAATTGTGTTAGAGCTAAAGCAGATTTCCCCTGATAGGCATAGCAGCATTGCTCCTTTAAGCTTTGCTGTATTTTAAAAAATGTTTTGTAGTGTTGGGGTGAACGCGGTTAGAGACTCTGTCTCAGGAACATGTCCATGGCTGTTGAAGGGGGGTGCCAGATTCTGGTCGCTTCTTCATACAAGTGGCAATAAATGCTGCTGCAAATAACCACATGAAGACTGAAGACAGCCAGTGTATTGATTGCTCTCCTTTGGGCTGGGTTGGTAAAATGGCTCTGGTTTAGAGTTCTCAACGGGTCGGGCCAGCCTGACAAACCCGACCGGACCCGCAGGACACGCAAATGAGCCGGGTCGGGCCGGGCCGGGCCTCAGGCTTCCTTTTTTATAAAACACATTTCTTGCAGGTTGTAAATTATATATTGTCTGTTGTGAATCATCGCTGTTGACCTGTGGTGAAGAGTGAGTCTGGCTGCCTGCTTCATGGGGAGGGGCAGACGCAGAACTGACGCCGCTGCGTGACGTATGCTCGCCCCTGTAGCCTGGCTGGAGAAGATGGAATTGGCTAAAAGTAAACTTGCCACAGGTGATTTCACCCTTGCTTTTCGAGGAGTGGGGAAATCGTCTGTTTCTGTCTCTCCGAATATATTTTCCCACTGGTCGAGGCGCGGTGTCTTCTTTGCAGCGGGTGCTGCTGCTGACGTTGACGCAGCACCTGTCTCCTGGCTCGCGTCACCTTTCCGTCTGCTGTAAGTCTGATCATGATAACAAGTGTATGAGGAAAACAATGCAGGCACGCGGGGGGTCGGGTTCGGGCTGGGTTTGGGCAGACAAGTCATGCTGGTGTGTCGGGCTGCGTCGGGTTCGGGCTTAAAACCCGCGGGCCGGGCCGGGTCGGGTTGTAATTTTCAGGCCCGTTGAGAACTCTACTCTGGTTGACGATTTTTTTTGAGACTCCGTCGGTGGGGTTTTTGGATGGCTGCCAAAAAGAGCAGTTGTTAAAGATTGCAGACCACAACAGATTTTAGATCAGTGAGAAAAGGCTTAAGGATACAGTTCAATCTATTCTAAAGGCCATCTTGTATGAGATGGAGAATTTGCCTGATAAAATGGGAGGTGTTGCTGAGGCTGCTGGTTCATCTTCACTAGTAGCTCAGAGCACTGTTTTGTCCTTTGAACAGCAGGAGTTACTGCTGTTTCAAATGGAGCATGAGAAGTTGAAGCATAGGGTGGTAGTTGAGAAATCTGAGAAAAAGAGATCGAGAAGTTGACCAAGAATTGGCCATGGCTAAATTGAGATGTGATGTTAGCACTTAAATCATAGCACTTGTGCACTTAAGGTATCCTTAATAAATAGCAGATACGATGCTCAGATGAGGGCTTGAAAGTTTTTCTATTTTGTCTTTTTTACTTTATCTTTACTTTTTCATCCACAACTGCATTGATGACGTCACTGTCATCAAGTCCATCACCATGCTACGTCTAACTACGGCTGAGGTGAGAAAACCTCTGCACAGAGTCAACCCGCGTAAGGCTGCTGGCCCAGACAACATTCCCAGGTGTGTGCTCAGAGGATGTGCAGTCCAACTGACAGATGTTCTCACAGACATCTTTAACATCTCCCTGAGCAGTACAACCATCCCATCATGCTGTCAAACCACCACCATTGTCCCTGTGCCCAAAAAGTCACCTGTGTCCTGCCTCAACGACCACAGCCCCATCGCACTCACCCCTAACATCATGAAGTGCTTTGAGAGGCTGATCCTGAGGCACATAAAGAAGGAAAAAGGACACCTACATCAGAGTGCTGTTCATAGACTGTAGTTCAGCATTCAACACAGTCATCCCCCAGCACCTGATTATGAAGCTGAGCTTGCTGAGCCTGAACACATCCCTCTGCAACTGGATCCTGGACTTTCTGACGAGGAGGCCCCAGACAGTCAAGATCGGGAATGACACCTCCAGCGCCAACACACTGAGCACAGGGGCAGCTCAAGGCTGTGTGATCAGTCCACTGCTGTTCACACTCATGACCCACAACAGCACAGCACTACACAATTCGAACCACATCTTCGGGTTCGCCGACAATACGACCATCAACAAGAACGATGAGTCAACATACAGAGAGTAGGTGGAACAACTAATAACCTGGTTCAAAGTCAACAACCTGTCCCTGAATATAGACAAAACCAAAGAGATGGTAGTTGATTTCAGGGGAGTACAGAGGGACCACGAGCCACTGGACATCAATGGCTCCCTGGTCGAGATTGTGAAGAACACCAAATTCCTCGGTGTCCTTGTGGAGAACATATCGTGCTTCCCTATACAACGGTTCCACCATGAAGAAAGCCCAGCAGTGTCTCCACTTCCTGAGAAGGCTGAGGAGAGGCTTCCTGGGTAGTTGCATCGTCGCCTGGTTCGGAAACTGATCCCCAAGTGGACCGCAAGAACCTGCAGCGAGTGGTGAGGATGGCTGAAAAGATCATCGGAGTCACTCCATTTACACCACATGCTACATCCGTAAGGCTGTCTATAGCTTTGTTTTGTCTGATGCACTATTGCAGCTCTTGTAAATAATGATAATCATAATCATACACAGTCACTTATCAAGTATTTTTGCACTATACCTAGCAGTTACATGTAGCATATGGTGTTGTTGTTGTTGTTCTATGTTGTTGTTTGTTTGCACTGAAGCTACTTGGGAAACGTGATTTCATTGCGCTGTGTACTGAGTAAATGGCTGGAGTGACAATAAACCCTCTTGAATCTTGAGTTTAATCAGAGAGGGTAAGTTGAAACTGGAAGCTGGTCAAGGGCTGGCTGAAGATAATGTTTTTCAGGTCTTCGCTCCTCTTATTTTGATCTCATTGGTTACCTGCGTCTTGTTCCAAGGTTCAATGAAAGGGACCCGGAGACATTTTTTTTCTTTGCTTGAAAGAGTGGCTGACGCTAGGAGCTGGCCTGATGTTGATCATACAACCAGGTTGCAGTGTGTGTTGACTAGGAATCCACAGGAGGCATTCAGCTTTGTCTGTGACAGACAACTTGTGTTATGGTTCAGTGAAGGCTGCCATTCTTAAGGCCTAAGAGATGGTTCCTGAGGCTTATTTAGCCAGCGATTTAGGAAGAGCAAAAAGGAGGATGAACAGTCCTATCTTGAGCTTTCACAGGATTTAGTGAATAATTGTTGACGAGTTGCCGCTGTTATTGGAACCTTTGAAGATTTGTGTGAGCTTGTGGTTTTGGAACAATTAAAAAATGCTCCTCCTAACGACATATGTAACAGAGCAATGTTGTAGTAACGTGTATATGATGTAGCCAAAATTCTCAGAAGAACGACACAGAGGCGGGGTTGCAAAAAGTGGGTTCTAGTTTATTCCTGGACTGACAAAGTATTTATATACCTCAGACTCTCTTCATCTGTATACAAAGTTGTGTAGTGATGGCCCAGACCATCACCAAATCATCAAGATGGGGTTTTTTTTGCCTCGATGTTTCATATCTTTCCTGATAATTATGCAACTTCCAGTAATTGTTCCAGAACTTGTGTGCATGAGTCCGTATTTACATATGCATGTATGTATGTGTGCTTATCGTTTTTGGCTGGACCATGTGTGCTGGTTTGGTGTGCAGGTTTCCTGTTTTTCACCGTTTTTCACCGTTTTGGAAAGACTTGGCACCATTCATATTCAATGGTCAATACCGGTCACCTAGTCAGGCCACATTTCTCAAATCATTTTAGTTTCACATACCCCTTTTTATGACAGAAGTGACATGCTTTTTCTGTTTCACGTAAACCTGGCTGTCACCCATTTAGATTTGATCATTCAAACAAACTTATAGCAGCTTAGTCTAGTACATTGTATAGTGCAAGTCACAACAACAAAACAAAGGATCATGGTATATGCAGTATATGAAAATAAAACACACTTGTTTAGGTGTATGTTGTAGATCCCTACAGTTGTTTTGTCTGCTCTAATTCAGACTCAATCCTCTTTCAGATTTGGTCCAGGGGGAGGTGTCATTGGTGTGCACCCAGCGTTGCCAGTGAAAGGAGTCCAGCTAATTCTTTGGAATGTGCTGGCTGGTGGATGTGTGTGGCCTGATGTTCCTCCACTTCTGGTGGTTAATCCAGTCTCTGTTGCTTGTGATAGACCAGATGAGTGTGAGTACAAGTTTCCAGACATGTTTCCAGCATGTGTAGTGACACGTGCTGGTGGTTATCACAAAGTGAGTGTGATGAAGGAACAATGGGTTTCCTTCTAGGTCTGGAGCCAAGTATCTACTTACGGTCTTGTGTCAAGCCACCAGCTGCGTATCCCCTGCGGTCAATCACGATCAGGCCTGTGTTAAGAGCACTCTCGCAATTTATTTCCATCTTTTGGCATCCCCAGGGTTGTCCAAAGTGATGGGGGTCAAATTTGAGTCAAATTTTGAGGGACAATTTTAAGAGTAGTGAACCTCCACAAAAACTGATTGACTATGTGACCAGGTTCAGGCATAGGCTGTATGTTTCAGGGGAACTGGCAAGAGAGAAACTGGCTATAGCTCAGGGGAAAATGAAGCATCTTCATGATCAATGGGCTGAGAGGCGCCAGAGGTGGAAGAGACTCACAGTATTGGTCAGGCATTGTTGTGTGGTCAACAAAAGAACACTCAAGCCCTTAGTAACTTGGAAGACTTGTAAGGTCAGACTCATCTATTGGAGCATGACTTAGAGGTGGGGGAGGCAAAACCGATCAAGCATCGTTTTTATTGTGTGTCTGCTGATAAATCTAAGTATGTAGATGCAGAGATTAAATACATGCCTGAAAACAATACTGCTGAACCACCCTCCTCTAGCTGGGATTTCCCCCTGTCTGCTTGTCCCCGAGTCTGATAACACCATCAAATTTTGCTCAGATTTTCGTAAGGTCAACAGTGCCACCAAGCTGGATGCATTTCTACTTCCAAGGATGGCTGATTGCATCGATGAAGTTGGGTCTGCAAGATTTGTGAGTAAATTCGATTTGAAAGGCTACTGGCAGGTGCCGTTGTCAAAAAGAGCACAGGAAATTTCTGCATTTGTGACTCCATCTTCCCTATATTCATATAAGGCGATCCCTTTTGGCTTGTGGAATGCTCCAGCTACATTCCAGCGTGCTGTCTATTTAGACGATGTGGTTATTTTCAGTGACATCTGGACCAGAAATGTCTCGCACATACACAAGACATTTTAACGTTTGGCTGCGGCTCTCTGGACAGTTAATCAAGCAAAATGCAAATTTGCTCGTGCAACAGTGACGTACTTCGGACATGTTGTGGGACAAGGCCAGGTCAGTCTGATGGTCAGAGGATGGACAGGCCTATATGTTTCTTTTCAAAGAAATTAAACAAGCATTACCTGAACTATTGTGGCATCGAAAAGGAGACGTTGGCTTTAGTCTCGGCCTTGAGTTATTTTGAAATGTATGTTGGCTCAGGAATACCAGTTGTTGTCTTTTCTGACCATAATCCATTGATTTCTTTTAACTCTCTGAAGTGTCCTAATCAAAGATTATTTAGGATATCTCTGATGTTGCAGTCATACTGTTTGGACATACATCACATTAAGGGGTCTGATAACCTGGTGGCAGATGCGCTGTCATGTGCTCCTGTGATGTATTAACCTCTCCTCTTCTTTATGCAGTGTACTAACAGGATCCTGGTGCTGAGGTTGATGGGGAGTGTTGCATGCAGGTTGTATACTCTTACTTATTTGAGTGGATTGTCGTGGTCGCAGATGGCACCTCGTCTTTATGGGGCAGCCATGAAGACGGCCACAAGAGGTGAAGGCCATGATTCTTGTGGCTGTTGGGCTGTTTGCCTTTCTTTCTTTTTATATTTCAGATGCCCAGCAGGAGGGGTCTGGGTCGTCGTTAGTCGCCGGGAGCACCTGGGCCGGGCCCCAGTGCTACTACAAGAGCACACCTCACTAGCTCTGGGAGGAGAGAGGGAGGACGAAGAGAAGACTCTGCTCTCTTTGATATGTTGGTTTTGAGTTAGTGCAAATAAATAATGATATTCTTGCTTCAACCTCTTGTGTCATCTCATATTATTATATGTAATAATGACGCCTTTCCCTTTTAACAGAAAAATACAATCGTCCACCATCTGAAATCAAGTTTCTGTCTATGATTGAACTAAGACGAGCTAAATTATTTCAGCAGGCTGCCATCAGCTAATGGAGCCACTTAGTTCCAGAGCTTACTGAGCTAGCTAGTTAACAGCAGAAATACATTACAGCTAACAGGACTTCTAACTAATTCCTTTAGTCCACAGGAGGCCTCAAGAAGACGTCCTGTAGACCACCAGAATCTGCCTCTCCGATTCAATTACCTTCAGTTTATTGCATAAAGTGGTGTGGGGATTAAATATTTCTATAGCTAACTGAAGTTAGCATCGCACTAAACCAGCTAATGTTAGGCTATGAACAGACGATATCATGGTCACATCACTTTAACGACACTACCACAAAGAGTCTTAATGCACTATTACTATCCAGGTTTTCTATTAACTGATCAAGTTGTAAAGTCAGAGTTAGAACAGTGTGTAAGTAAAGTGGGCCTGTAAAGACGGACTAGTGAGTAGATGAGTCTCCGTGTTCGCTGTGAGGACGTTTAATGTCCCCGACAACCTCTGTAGTCTCATTCAGACATTTGTTAGCATCCACTTACTGTTTTCAACACATGAAGAGCTTCAGAATTAAACTGTGGGACATTTAATGATGTCAGAGAACAAACATGTAAATATGTTCAGCATGTGGTGACCACACAGCTTATCTCACACATTTAACACTCACAGACTTTGAGACGAGGGAACAGGACGTGCCTACATGCTAACTGATTTCTGGGTTTAGAACTACAGACTACACCTCTGCATTGTGGACATAATGTGAAATCTGAAGTCTAACCCCGAATTTCCACTGGAAACGTGTCCGCTGCATTACGGCTCCGATACGGTTTTGCTCCACCGTCCGCCCTCTGGCAACCCCCACCAGTTGCATTTTGAGTCCGCCACGGCGCAGTACAGTAGACAGCTGGTGAAGCCGAGGAGTTCCCGCAGTAATCACATGATCTCGCGGCCGCAGTTATAGGTCTGTATTATTAAAAACAACAACACAAAGTACAAAGTGATCCCGACCGAAGGATTAGCAGAAGAGCTTATGTTTGTCTCTTTTTTGAGATTTGTGTGCCGGTGTCAATAGGGACTGTTTTATTTTGAAAAGTAACCAGATGTTATATTGTTATTTCGGTGTGTGACTTCCTGTCTGCTCGGTGCTAAATTCAGCTGAATTGCTGGGTCGTGCACCGATATCCGCTCGATATAGAAGTCCGGAGCCTTCTGGACTGCTGGAGCTGGACGAAGCAGATATGCTGGATGGCGCAGATGCACAGCGCAGTGGACCTGGTGGAAGTTCACTGAAGAAGTGAAACCTATCAGCTCCGCTGGCGTGGCGGAGACGTAACGCAGCGGACTCGTATCCAGTGGAAATTAGGGGTAAC
>CAEMYA010000036.1:121288-135569 GCA_903131615.1 Diplodus sargus
TTATCAGGAGGTGGCACTGTGGCTACATCAGACACTCAGACATTAAAAATTAACAATTGGAGTTATATAGTTAGGATCACATCTAGAAAATAAGAAACATATCAAAACATAGATCTGGTCCTGCTGTGGAAGAATATATTGTTAAAGAAAGGATAATGATAATTCTTGGCATCCTTTTTGGATTAGGAAAATCATCATCAGGACTCTCTCCACTTCTCTTGTTAGTATGGAAATGTTTATGGTTCTCTTTTATGACTGTTGATTTCACGGTAGCATGGGACAATCCAGATGATGGTGGGTATCCTTACACAAGGCTCTTGTTCTCGGACAGGAAGTTGGGTGAAGGAACATTAAGTCCAACAGATATGCTTTTGTTTGTAACCACAGTTTATAATATAATATATAATTGAAGGGAGTCTGTTGGTTCCACTCGTGAAAGCAGTCTCTTCCCGCAAGCAACAATGTTTATTGCTATATCACATGGTGTCCTGTAACTAGCAGTGTGCAGGGAGAAGGGGAAAAATGGGCCAGGTCATGAAGAAGTCAGAGAATTAGATGATAGGTGAATTAGACACAGACATGCAGATCGCATCTCCTTGTTGTGGCATAAGCGACGAGGGGAAGTTCCTACATTAGAATAAAGCTTGCAGTGAACTTGAGGAGACGGCTTTCACACTGTGACGAGCTGATAAGTGTCCTGCTACCTCAGGTTAAGGATGTTTAGCTCCTGTGTTTTGTCCACTAGGAATGCAAGATTAATGATCAATTTTGGATTAGTAAACTCAGGAACATATGTTCTGACGCCTTCCAGGATTTTTTTTTATCCCTGCTTTTAACTCAAAAAATCAAACTAGCCCACGCTATCATGCTGCACAGCTGCTGAGAGAGATCCTCAGTGCCGGCACAGCCATGCACATGGCACAAACTCAGCTACTCTTCTGTTGCCTTGAATATGTCATCAATACACCTGAAAATGGCCGGCTGTGCACTGTTGGTCCGGTCTGTGCTTTCATTAAGCACCACCGAGTAAGCAGTAAAATTCAGGCTCTGTTCTCTAACTGTTCATAAATGTAACTTGCTATCTTGTGAATCCGTTCTGCCGCTCTGTTGGCGCTGTGTCAGATCTTCTTTCTGGACACAGAATATGAGCAACTTGCCGCGTGCAGTCCTTCAGAAACGGCCCCTCTGTTAATAGCTTTTATGCTTTGGTGACTAATTAACTCGCCACAAAACTTTTTTCATCTGCATCATCAGCATCTTCCGTGGCTTTATGGAAAAGACCTTGTTGAGACGATAGTCCTCTATGTAGCTGCATGGCTCCTAGTTCTTCTCGTCTCCCTCATACTTCTCATATTGTTTTCCGTGTTCAGTCGAGTAATGGTGCTTGAGATTAGTCTAATCTAGAACAGCAGGTTTCACCTGTCTGCGTTCATCATCCACTTTTATTTTTAGTTTGGAAAGAGACAATTTTGTTGATGTGTTTAAGTGTGAAGCCTCCTCCTGAGGATGTCACAGTGTAAACATCCATAAATTCACTTAGAAATCAGAGAAGAAAGACTCAAAGAACTTGACCCTGAGAATAAGTGGAGCTTTAAGCAGCTCAGTCAGCACATGATGAATGGCAAAACATCAGACTACATGGAAAAAGCAGACTCAAAGTCTGATTACTGCCTGTATGTCTCGTCAACCAGTCCAGGCGCATGTTACATGCCAACTGTCTGGACTCACAAATGTACTAAAGACTTTGAAGGAATTTGAATAAAATGTATTCAGTGTACTTTGGAACATCAAGTGGAATTTGGTGCCACATTAGCACAAACTCCCTCCAGGTGTTTCTGAGATATTACATGCCCCCCCCCCAAAAAAAGCATCATGGGAACTGTAGTCTAAAAATGAGAGCAGACAGTCGTGTCCACGCTCAGATCTTCACCTTTGGTTTTGTTTGTCTCTCTAACAGCTAACTGTGTTGTGTTTTGGTTTTTCAGGACCGACGCAGCTGTCAACTCATTATAGTTTTTCTGTCAGGTGGTGTGACAGCTGCAGGTGCAAGGTTTCAGTCTGACAACCTCAGTGACAGGCGAGTGATCAATTTCACCCAAGAGACAGAACTTGGGGATTAAGTGTCAAACAAAAGTTCACAGTGCTGCTCGGTGTGTTTGTTTGACACAAATCTACCTGGATTTATCACTTCAAATCAAACTGATCAGTTTATTGATCATTCATCCATCTGTTGAAGTGATTCCTCATCATCAGATAAAGCGGTGACACAGCTGGCAGCAGCTGCAGATTAACTCCTCGACCAATCAGATCAGAGAACTGGATCACTGCAACTGTGAGTGTAAATATGATGGATGTGTGGACTGGTGTGATGAGAACAAGCTGCACATGAATGTATGTAAAACTGCAGAACTGATGTTGGATCCCAGATCTCTGACATCAAACAGGTTCCTCCCTTTAAATATTTAAGGCTCCACATTGATCGAGAGCTTAGATGGCACACACGTGGAGAGCGTCTGTGCAAGAATACATCAGCGCCTCTATTACTTACAGACAATCCGAGTTTTTGGTGTATGCAAGAATGTTATGTTAAGAGTCCATTATACGTCTAAACTAGACCCTGTCCTCTGAAGAAACCAATCACCTGATGAAGCAAGATTCAGAGAGGGGTAGAGGAGTGGAGCAACAGGCGGAGGCTGCGGCACGATGTATAATCATCGGTTGTGTTTATTGGCTTTGAATGAATATGTGTTGTGAAGATTAGAGCTGAATCAGCTTACGTTCAGTCAGCTCTTGTTTTACTGTGTTACTGTAACGTCAGAGACTGATGAGGACACAGCAGCTGATGGAGCTGTGTTTGTTTCTGTGCTCGACTCCACTCGTCCTGCTGTTGTTTGTTGTTGTTGATTTCAGAGATTCTGTGAAGGAGCTCCAACATCTGCTCAGAGACTCAGAGCCTCAGAGAGGAGTAGAGCTGCTGTTTGATGTGTACACATCACACTCAGAGTCAACAGCAGCGCACTTTCTGTTTCAGCTAAGCTTCATTCAAACATTCTGCTTTGTTTTCTGTGTCTCATTGCACTCTTTATATTCTGTATGGTTCCCAACCTGAGGGTCTGGACCCCTCAACAAGTCACAGTTAAATCTTAGAGGTCTCCTGGTGATTATAAGAACCACCTTCACTTACTCACAGGACGAGATCATGTGGACCAGCTGTGGTCGTTGTAACTGCATTTGTGTGTTGGCCACCTCGATGTATGTTGTGTCATACTGTGTCTTTCACAGTGAAACAAGGGGTTTAGTTTGGTTGCTGGTTGTCTCTGTTCTGTTTTTCACTGTATACGTCATCTGTTAAATGATGACAAAATATGAATGAGGTTTGGTTGTTGCATTTCTCCTCAGTCTGAGATTAAAATGTAACGAGATCTGGACGAAGCTGTGTGTGAACGCTAACCCCATCACTGAATCTGACACTATTTCTGTGCAGTAAATGAATGTTGCTGTTCTGGCCAGCTCCTCAGTGATCAGCAGCTTGATTGATCCACAAGAACATCTGACTTGATCAGTGATCAATAACTGACAGCAGACAGATGATCAGACTAAATCTGTTGCACTCTTATTACTGTAAGTTTTGCAAACATCCATAACACAAAAATGTATTCAAATTCAAATGTCCTCAGCTAACTGAGATCTTTCTGTCACATTGAAGACACGGTGACATTTTCAGATTGATGGACGAGTTGAACACATTGATTTATTGATTGGAGACAAAGCTGCTGTGTCACATTCAGAACAAACAGATCCAATAAGACGATGAACCAACATTTTCGATTCCAATCAAATAAATCTAATGGTGAACTGAGATTATTGTTAATAGGAAGAGGAAACGTTTGACTGTTGAATGAATCAGAGAGAGTGATGACATCACAATGAGAGCAGCTGGTAATCTGATCAATAACATTCCTGACAACAGACAGGTGGAGAATACCAGGTGTATGAGTGAAGCTGTTAAGCTAAATTCAGCCTGACGGTGAAATAAGTGAATCTTTCAATCCCTTTGAAGTTAGGCCGCAGCAGATCAGTTTCCCACCATGCCTCATTCGTCTCTTTCTGTTTGACCTCAGCAGGTCTGACTGGCTTAATTTCACCTTGAACACTGAACCGACACATGAAAACTAAAAATACCTCAGAGCTCTGCAGGGACCAGTGAGCTGACGGGAAACTGTGAAGGTGTATTTAAAAAAGAAAAAAAAGTTTTTCTCTCAGAGCTGCAGAGTCCAGACTCATCAGGGACCAGCACCACCAGCCAGTCTGTGGCAGCCAGTCTTTTTAACTGACATGTGAAATGACGATTTGATCGTCTTTGTGTTGTTTATGAGCTTTAATATGATAAATATTTAGGTAAATATTTAATTAAACCCAATCACCAATAAAAATATTGGCAATGTACATTACTGCAATTCATGGATAAGTTAGGGTTAATGTTAGATACAACCCTAACGCTTTATATTTTATAAACTATGTGCTTATGCTGTGGTTAGGTTTAGGAAGTCTGGAACAGCAGGCCCTGACACCACCACCATCCTATTTCCTTTTAAACACGAGTAAATATTAATTAATTATTTATTTTAGAAAACTTTATGTTAAATTGGATGTTGACAGATTTCGAGATTCCTGAGATCGGACTGAAGCAAACTTTGTGATTAACTGGAATCAAATGTTTGTACAAATAGTTTTTCTGTTATTAATGAGAAAATGACAGGAAACTATTATTAGTGTTTATTATCATATTTCAGTCCTTTGGCTGCTGTGATAAAGACATTTCCCCATTTGCTGGACAAATAAAGGAAATTCTGATTCTGATTTTGATTCTGTTTTAGTAAATGTCTTGATGAAGTCCAGAATCTTGTTAAGACTCCATCCTAATGAGACTTAACAAGCTGATAATTAGCTGCTGACACTTCAGTCTCTGCAGGCTGATAAACAGACTGCTGATAAGATATCAGCTGATCCCAGACCAGCTGGAGACCCCTGATGACACACACACACACACACACACACACACACACACACACACCACACACTGAGCCCTGAGCTGCCTTCAGGCTCTCTGACGTCATTGAGAAACATTTCCAGCAGATAACAGAGATCGGAAATATTTATATTCAGTCTAAAAACTAAAGTAGGTTATTTATTCTGTAACATCACACTGACTGAATAATAACAAACTCACCTGTTTTCTCCTCAAGGTTGTACTTTATATGCTGAGAAAATTCGTACCACATTTTCTAAAGAGGTCAACATGACCTGTGTGCTTGAAGGCTCCAGATTAGGTAACTCTGACCAAATCAAAGAGGTGTTGTTCAGGTTCATCAGATGAGACTCAGACTCTGTGACTACAGGGGTAGAAACAAACCAATTAAAAGCAGTTAAAATTGTAGTCTGTAACAATTGTATTGTTATATTTGCTAAAATTGTCATTATGATGTGACAGTAGAATAAGATACAGGTCAGCTGTTTGTGGCTCCACCCAGTGGCTTTAATTTGTCATTTGTAAGAATCCACCGCTCCCGGTTGAATACAACCAATCAGAGCCAAGGGGAGTGTCTGATAAGTGTCAGTCACTCCCGCGCAGCGCATACTGGGCGGGTCCCCTCCCCCACACAGTTGCAATGCCTGCTCTCACCTGGTCAGATGCGTTCAAGCTCAAACTGCCGAATAAACAATGGCGGAGAACAGACAACAACAACAGAGCAGAAATATGCCCCACCATCTCCCACGTCAAAGAGAAGAAATAAGAAGACTGACGAAGAAAAGCAGCGGAAAAACAATGAATTGGACCGAGCCAGAGAGAAAACTAGGATAAATATCAGAAATAACTTTACTCATGCTTCAGAAAGGCAGCATGGTGATGATGATCACCTGAATGATCACCTGGTAACTCGTCTACAGCGATGTGAGGAACATTGATTGTTACTCTGGATATCTACAGTGATCTGCATGAGGCACTCCTCATTGTAATTTAGTTGTATTGATCAGAAATAGAACAATCAGGGCTCATGTTGTTGTTATTTTGAATGTGACATCTTGGTTATCTGGTGTCCTCTGTAACTGTGGTTACAAGCCTGCTCGTGCAGGGCAGGCTCCTCTGTGGGAGGGGCTTAGAAGGCAGAGAGGAAGAAGGACTGATCTGGGAGCTTTATCATTCAAATGTTCTGACTAAGTCCACGTTATTCTCAGAACTCCAAACTGCAGCTTTAAACACCTTCAGTTCATTTAGTTTTGTAAATTTAGGAAAGTGGTGCCTCATCCATAGAGGGCACTGCGGTGCTGTCTCACCATTTTTATTATATAATAACTGATAAATTAGAAAAATGAAATACTTAAAGGTGTTCTCTGTTTCATATCAAACTCTGACTCTCTTTAAAAACAGTTTAACTTCACTCCCCTTCAATACAAGAGATGAGCTTTTTTCAGCCTTGTTGTTGATTTTGTAGGTGACCTTGTTAATCTTGTTGTTGATCTTGTTGTTGATCTAGTTGTTGACCTTGTGGTTGATCACGTTATTGATTTCAATGTTGACCTTGTTCCTGATCTTATTGTGGATCTCGTTGTTGACCTTGTTGTTGATCTCGTTGTTGACCTTGTTGTTGTTCTTGTTGTTGACCTTGTTGTTGTTGATCTGGTAGGGCTGTAACTATACACCAAACTCACGATTCGGTTTGTATCACAATTTTTGACCCATGGTTCGATACAAACCTCGATTATTTTTTTTAAATTAAACATTTTATTTATGTAACATTTCAATAACTTATGTACATGATACTTGTCTGATAATATCAGAGGTGCAGTATTGTGGAGGGCGTGTCTATCGGATGGTAACTGCACAGATCCCTCACTCAACAGTTTGTCCCACAAAGCAACATTACAGAACCAAACGAAGGTAAGGTAGTGACTGTAACTGTCTTTGGCAACAAGGGAAAATACCGCAGCTGTAGGTGGAGAAGCGTCAGTCCTCCTGCCTGTCCTACCGACTCCTCGTCACATTTCTGCCCAATAAACAGCATCTGTCACCGGCAAATAAACTTTAACTCACCGAGTGTTTATGATGAAAAAAATCTCTGCGACGGTCAGCCCTCCAGACCGAGACTTCAGTGAACTTTACCCCGTAAGACAGCCTCCGTCGGGTTTTGATCGACACGGGAGACACCGGGGAAACCCCTTGAAAACACACACACATCATCATCATGACGTGCACCGTCACGTCTCTTTAGGAGCCGCAGCGCCGGCTTTCTCTGTTAATTACGCAGCGGTTCGTCTTTACTCCAGCGGTGCTTCACTCTGTGTGAACGAACAACAGCGGAGAATTGGCGAACGACCCCTGCGATATTAATGTGGTGTTAATTACAGCTCATAGGGCTGATCTGGACTGGAAGTAGTGTCGCGATTCTGCCTTCTCACAGCGCGAGACAGCTTCGTGTATCTGAGTGTCGCGATTTCAGCTTCGATATGTGTATCGTTACAGCCCTATGATCTGGTTGATGACCTTGTTGTTAATCGCAATGTTGACCTTGTTGTTGTTCTTGTTGTTGATCTAGTTGTTGACCCTGTTGTTGGTTTCGTTATTGATTTTGACGTTGACCTTTTTGTTGACCTTGTTGTTGATCTAGTTGTTGATTGTTGTTGACCTTGTTGTTGATCTTGTTGTTGACCTTGTTGATTTCGTTATTGATTGTTGTTGACCTTGTTGTTGATCTTGTTGTTGACCTTGTTGATTTCGTTATTGATTGTTGTTGACCTTGTTGTTGATCTTGTTGTTGATCTTGTTGTTGATCTAGTTGTTGATTGTTGTTAACCTTGTTGTTGACCTTGTTGTTGATCTAGTTGTTGATTGTTGTTGACCTTGTTGTTGATCTTGTTGCTGATCTTGTTGTTGACCTTGTTGATTTCGTTATTGATTGTTGTTGACCTTGTTGTTGATCTTGTTGTTGATCTTGTTGTTGATCTAGTTGTTGATTGTTGTTGACCTTGTTGTTGACCTTGTTGTTGATCTAGTTGTTGATTGTTGTTGACCTTGTTGTTGATCTTGTTGTTGATCTTGTTGTTGTCCTTGTTGTTGATCTTGTTGTTGACCAGAGGCCTGTACTGCGAAGGGGGCTCAACAACTTTGTGCTCTGCTTTGTTCACATAAAAGGGGGCGTTTGACGTCATATTATTCTACTTCCATGCGAAAATGGATCAACCCCGGGCCACATATTTTACTCAAGATGAGCAGATTCTTATTATGCAAAGCTATGAAGTTTTCAAAGAAACCATCACAGCAAAAAGTAACACTGTCGCTGCCAATAGAGCGAGGGAGGGCTGCTGGCAGAAAACTGCTGACCGTGTAAATGCGTAAGTTAACGATGATTAATATTATGATCAATATTATATTAAGCCCTTAGTGTTTTAATTTCTGAAAGCTCAACATTGTGCAACTTTTACATATTAACCCTCATCCATTTAAAAAATAAATAAACTGAAGCAACAACTATCTTTTTCATTTTTGAATGATGTCAATATTGTTTTCACATTTTACTGATCACAGTTATAAAATGCCCGTGTGTGTTTTCTAGAAAGCGAGGCTGAGTGAGCGCAGGCTATAAATGTTCAGTGGTGTTTTTTTTGTATTACTGTGTCGGGTTGAATAAGCAAATGTAGCTACTGTCCCTGTTCAATGACAATAAAGACCTTTTTGACAACTTAACTTTACTCATTATCTGTGACAAAAAAATACTAGGTTGGCCTTATTAATATTTCATATTACATTTTATTAAGATGTGGAAACAGCAGTCGGACATGGCAGCAAGTGTGTGGATAATATACTGTATCCCATTTTATTTTAATATCATCACTATCTTAAGATTGCAGATTCTCAGTAAGAGCAAGAACCACTTTGCGGATGGCGCAACACGCAGTGTTCTTGCTCAGATTTTCTGCATCACCAACTGAATGTAAGTAGGTTCCCGTGGCAAAAAAAGGAAGGGCTACACAAACAGTTTGCCCGACAGCGAGCGCACAGCTTCTTCAGTGGCATCCTGACACTCGGCTCAATAAGTGAGCAAATGTACTGTATTCCCTCGTCTGAAAATCTATATCGCTCATAGAGAAATTCATCAGGAAATGCCAGTGGATCAGCGCGATCTCAAAGAAGCCGCTCACGTTGTAGTGCTGCCCAAATTATTCTTGCTCCCAGGTCCACCAGGTTCTCAATGAATGGTGACGCCATCTCCGAGTTACACAGTGAAACAGCAGCGCTTTTATAGCCGATTTTAAGCTGAAACTCTGAACATGAGCTAAGCATAAGTTACCATGGTGATCTAGCCGGGTTAAAAGAAAACCACCTTTGTAGTACAGGGAAGCCTGGCTTTAGACTCAACATACCTCACTAACCCACTAAACTGGCTTCGCAGTACACCCCTCTTGTTGTTGATCTTGTTGTTGATCTTGTTGTTGATCTTGTTGTTGACCTTGTTGTTGATCTCATTGTTGACCTTGTTGTTGATCTCGTTGTTGACCCTGTTGTTGATCTTGTTGTTGATCTCGTTGTTGATCTTGTTGTTGACCTTGTTGTTGATCTCATTGCTGACCTTGTTGTTGATCTCATTATTGACCCTGTTGTTGATCTTGTTGTTGATCTTGTTGTTGATCTTGTTGTTGACCTTGTTGTTGATCTTGTTGTTGATCTCATTGTTGACCTTGTTGATCTCGTGGTTGACCTTGTTGTTGATCTCATTATTGATCTTGTTGTTGATCTCGTTGTCGACCTTGTTGTTGATCTCGTTGTTGATCTCGTTGTTGACCTTATTGTTGATCTCGTGGTTGACCTTGTTGTTGATCTCATTGTTGACATTGTTGTGGATCTCGTTGTTGACCTTGTTGTTGATCTCATTGTTGACCTTGTTGTTGACCCTGTTGTTGATCTTGTTGTTGATCTCGTTGTCGACCTTGTTGTTGATCTCGCGGTTGACCTTGTTGTTGATCTCATTGTCTACCTTGTTGTTGATCTCATTGTTGATCCCGTTGTTGATCTCGTTGTTGACATTGTTGTGGATCTCGTGGTTGACATTGTTGTGAATCTCGTTGACCTTGTTGTTGATCTTGTTGTTGACTTTGTTGTTAATCTCATTGTTGACCTTGTTGTTGATCTCGTGGTTGATCTTGTTGTTGATCTCATTGTTGACATTGTTGTGAATCTCGTTGACCTTGTTGTTGATCTTGTTGTTGACTTTGTTGTTAATCTCATTGTTGACCTTGTTGTTGATCTTGTTGTTGATCTCGTGGTTGATCTTGTTGTTGATCTCATTGTTGACATTGTTGTGAATCTCGTTGACCTTGTTGTTGATCTTGTTGTTGACTTTGTTGTTAATCTCATTGTTGACCTTGTTGTTGATCTTGTTGTTGATCTCATTGTTGATCCAGTTGTTGACCTCGTTGTTGACCTTGTTGTGGATCTCGTTGTTGACCTTGTTGTGGATCTCGTTGTTGACCTTGTTCTTGATCTCGCGGTTGACCTTGTTGTTGATCTCACTGTTGACATTGTTGTGAATCTCGTTGACCTTGTTGTTGATCTTGTTGTTGACTTTGTTGTTAATCTCACTGTTGACCTTGTTGTTGATCTTGTTGTTGACCTTGTTGTCGACCTTGTTGTTGATCTTGTTGATAACCTTGTTGTTGACCTTGTTGTTGATCTCATTGTTGATCCTGCTGTTGACCTCGTTGTTGACCTTGTTGTGGATCTCGTTGTTGATCTCGTGGTTGACCTTGTTGTTGATCTCATTGTTGACATTGTTGTGGATCTCGTTGTTGACCTTGTTGTTGATCTTGTTGTCGACCTTGTTGTTGATCTTGTTGATGACCTCGTTGTTGACCTTGTTGTTGATCTCATTGTTGATCTCGTTGTTGACCTTGTTGTGGATCTCGTTGTTGACCTTGTTGTTGATCTCGTGGTTGACCTTGTTGTTGATCTTGTTATTGACTTTGTTGTTGATCTCATTGTTGACCTTGTTGTTAATCTTGTTGTTGATCTCATTGTTGACCTTGTTGTTGATCTTGTTGTTGACTTTGTTGTTGATCTTGTTGTTGATCTTGTTGTTGATCTCATTGTTGACCTTGTTGTTGACCTTGTTGTTGATCTTGTTGTTGATCTCATTGTTGACCTTGTTGTTGATCTTGTTGTTGACCTTGTTGTTGATCTCGTGGTTGACCTTGTTGTTGATCTTGTTGTTGATCTTGTTGTTGACCTTGTTGTTGATCTCATTGTTGACCTTGTTGTTGACCCTGTTGTTGATCTTGTTGTTGATCTCATTGTTGACATTGTTGTGGATCTCGTTGTTGACCTTGTTGTTGATCTTGTTATTGACTTTGTTGTTGATCTCATTGTTGACATTGTTGTGGATCTCGTTGTTGACCTTGTTGTTGACCCTGTTGTTGATCTTGTTGTTGACCTTGTTGTTGATCTTGTTGATGACCTCGTTGTGGATCTCGTTGTTGACCTTGTTGTTGACCTTGTTGATGACCTCGTTGTGGATCTCGTTGCTGACCATGTTGTTGATCTCGTTGTTGACCTTGCTGATCTCATTGGTTCTGAGTCATGGACATTAAGCCTCAGCTATTTTGGGGTCACTGAACATTTATTTGCAGGCTGTGGGGAAATGATTTTACTTCACTGTAAAAAGGCGGAATAATAAATAACATTACAGGTTGAGTTTGTTATAATGATGCTGATGCTGTGAATTTTCCCTAATTTCAGTGACAATATTTTACTCATATCAATGTGTTATCATTGAGCATAACAGATTATTCTTTAACACAACACAAGTCTGCAGCTCCCGATGGAAACCTGTTAAATTCTTCAGAGTTACATCAGAGTGAGGTTATTATATTTTTCCCCCAGAGAGCTCTGAGTTTGTTTTTGTTGTATTTTCATGTGTTTGTCTCATGTGAAGAGTGAATCCTGCAGCAGTGTTTCTTCTCACAGACTCACTTCAAGTGTTGTTGTGTTTGGGTGTGAAATAAATCCAGTGTGACTTTGAGCTGCTGGATGTTTTTCTGATGAAGTGAAAACCTTCACAAACACAAACATTTATTTCCTGTTTAGAAAGTCTTTGATCAGAGAAGGATTATCCTGCTGTCACTCCCACTCTCTGACGTCTGCTTCAGTCTCTCTCTCCGCACTGACATTGACTGTGTTGTTGGTTTAAATGATTGGTCCTCTCTCTGACAGACAGGTGAGGATAAAGAAAGTGGTGAATAAGAGCTCTGCTCTGTCATTGATGTGGAAAGTTTCTGCTCAATGCGTGATGAAGGTGGAGGTACTTGCTGCGATAACTGCAAGAAAAATAATTCAAATAAATTTAACTCAAGCAGTTTGAACACATTTAACAATAACAGAAACACTGCAGCTTGGTTGACCCAGGAGGCCCCAAAAATGACTCAGGATGAGTGTCAGCGCTCAGCCAAGACCTGTCTTCAGCAGGGACGACAACTGCTGAAATCAAACAAAATGTCAGGGAACAAAAGGATTAACCCTGACAGAGGTCAGGAGGACTGATATGGTTTCTGTCCTGGTACTGGATTGGTGGAGCAGCTGTTTATTCTTGCAGGGATCCAGGAGGGATCATAGATGTTTGCGGGCTCCATGAGTCTGTATTTAGGCAGTTCAACATGTTTTGAGAGGGTGTTTAATTTCCTGTCTCAGAACAGGAGGTGTTGAGAAAGTGGGTGTGATGAACTCTGGTGGTTGGACCTCCAGTGACCCCTGGGACTGTTGACAGCAGGATAAGGGCTATGGTTCTCCACTCACCCTAACCCCAAACCTGAGGGTCAGATGGAGGTAAGATCAACTGGTGTACTGATGTGGTCTCTGTTCCAGTCTTTAACTGTGGTCCTGGTCTCTGTTGCAGTCCTCAGCTGTGATCCTGGTCTCTGTTTCAGTTTTAAGCTGCGATCCTGATCTCTGTGGTCCCCGTCTATTTCAGGCTTAAGCTGTGGACCTGAGATCCTCCTCTGTTCAGTTGTCATGTTGGATCAGAGACCAGAGTCACAGGCTGGATTAGTTCCTGTGTTTCTTAGTTTCATTGCATTCACGACTTTCTCTAAAAACTGTGTTTTCTTGTGTTTTGTGTATTTGAAGTGTGTTTGTTTTTGATTAGCTTGTAACTGACATATTGTTCTTGTGTAAATGCTATGTAAATATGTAAATATATTATCCTTTTTTCTTGTATTCAGCCGTATCGTACTGTTAATAATAATAATAATACATTTTATTTGATGGCACCTTTCAAGGCACCCAAGGTCACCTTACATAGAATAAAAGCACAGATTATTAAAAGCAAACATTGACCTAAAAAAGAAAAGACAGGTGTGAGTATGCCAGTTTGAACAGGTGGGTTTTGAGTTTGGATTTGAATGTTGTGATGGAGTCTGACTGTCTTATGTGTGGGGGGAGGGAGTTCCATAGTCTGGGTGCCGAGCAGCAGAAGGCTCGGGCACCCATGGTACTGAGGCGTGATGTGGGGATGATGAGTAGTCCAGCAGAGGTTGAGCGGAGGCTGCGAGAGGGGCTGTATTCATGGAGGAGGTCGCAGAGGTAGGTGGGGGCTAGATGGTGGAGAGCTTTGTATGTGAGGGGGAGGTTTTTGTAGTGGATGTGGTATTGTACAGGGAGCCAGTGAAGTTGGATGAGAACAGGGGTGATGTTGTCAGACAATTTGGTGCGGGTGATGATCCGGGCGGCCGAGCTCTGAAAATGTAGTGATTGGCGGAGCCTGGCGATATTTCGGAGGTGGAAGAAGGCAGTCCAGGTGATGTTTTTAATGTGAGGTGCAAATAAGAGGGTGCTGTCCAGAATGACACCGAGGCTCTTGACTTCAGGGTAGAAGGGTACAAGGAATCCATCGATGATGATGGGTGGGGCTGGGGTGTGTTGTGGTTTGGTGAGGGTGGATTTGGAGCCAATGAGCAGTCTCGGTTTTATTGCCGTTAAGCTTCAGGAAGTTCTTGCTCATCCAGCTCCGGATGTATTCCAGGTAGGTGATGAGGGAGGTGGGAGGGATGGCGGTGGTGGGTTTGGAGCACATTATTTATGGAACTACACTGAACCAAAATATAAACGCAACACTTTTTTATTTTTGTTTTTGCTCCCATTTGTCATGAGCTGAACTAATTCTTTCAGTTATAACCTGACTATACAAGACATAATTGATGTTCCTAACTATGTGTGTTTGTGTATATATATATATAT
>CAEMYA010000036.1:135629-155753 GCA_903131615.1 Diplodus sargus
ATATATGTGTGTATATTTATGTGTATATATGTATATATATGTGTATGTATATGCCGTCCAATCACAAAGCAGAACAGAATAATGAACCATCTCTCATCTGTCTGTCTTTCCTTATGTCTCTCTCTTTCATGAACTGTTAGACGAGCTGATCCTTTAGCTTTGACATCATTATTTTCCTGATCAGAAGGTTAATATTTATCGGTGTAGAAATAGGAAGTGATCAGCCTGTGCTGTTATGGATGCCATGATTAAAATCAGGGGACTGGAGGTGTTCAGACACCAGAGGGCTGATTGAGCTATGAGAGAAAACAATGTGTAATTATGAAAAAGGTTTTAATAACTTTAACTGCTAATGTGAAAAAAAAAAAGTTTAGGTCTCATCATCAGGAAACTGCATGACTCTAAACAATTCAGAGGCCTTCATGCGTATTGTTAATCAATAGGAACTCAAGAATTGATCCTGAAACTGTATTGAGATGATATTGTTGTCATATTGCACATTGGAAAATCAAATGCCTCCCGTGTTCACTAACAAGGCTTCATGAAGCTGATTTTTTTTTTAAATTCATATGCACAATCATAAAAACAGAATTGTAATTCATAATACAAAGGCAAATATTTGTGCAGGAGAGGAAAAGAAGTCCAAAGGGCTTATATAAAATCCTTCCCTTCAATACAAAATCACTAAAACAGATTAACTAATAAATAAAGAGAGAAAGAAAAAGCAGAAAAGGGAAAGAAACAAAGAAAAGACACAATAAACAAATAAACAGAGAGTGAAAAATATCCATAAAATTACAAATTCATTTCAGTTATACTAGACATGAGTATTATTTTGCCTGGATAGAAGATACCTCACCAGACCAGTCCTAAACATTTTGTAGGATGATATAAGCTTAAGAGACCTATCTAAAGAGTTCCAGAGTCGGGAGCCATGGAATTTGATAAAAGATTTATGACTGGAGGTACGACAAACAGGTAAATGAAAATTCTTCAGACCTCTCACTGAATAAGAGTGAATATCAGATGATAACAAAAAAAACTTATGAAAAGTGCCTGGAATGTCTTGTTTGTAATAAATAAATTTAGACATAAACAGACAGGTTTGAAACATATTAATAGAAAAAATTGATCAAAGTTTAAGTTTGCTAAATAAGGGTGCAGATGGCGCTTGATTAGTGGAATTTGAAATCAATCTCAGGAATCTTTTTTGAATTGAGAATAGCTGATTAAGGTATAAATTAAACTATGATATAATGTCACAAGACAGGACTGATTAACTAAGGAAGAGACTCTTCTGATAATGCCATAGGACTTCATAATTTAATATGGTTTCCCCAGGACAATCTTTCATCAACTAATATACCAAGAAATTTTGCACACGAGATTTGTTTGATTTCAGTGTTATTAATTTGCAGCTTTGAGTCCTGCTTAGGAAAAGTTTTATTTTTGTTTCTAAAAAGTATATAATTTGATTTGTTTACATTCAAGGAAAGCTTGTTCATTTGAAACCATCTTGAGGCGTATTCCAGAGTGGTATTGGCATTTCTCATTAGACATCCAAAGTTAGGGTGAGACATGGCAAAGTTAGTATGATCCGCAAATAAAATGGGCAGAGAAGACTTAGACATTACAGCAAAATCATTAATAAAAATCAAAAACAGAAGGGGCCCAAGAATTGACCCTTGAGGCTAGGGATGGGAATCGAGAACCGGTTCCGACTCAGAACCGGTTCCAACTGAGCAATTCCATCGGAATTGTATGCCTCTGGCGTTATCAATTCTTCTTAACGATTCTCTCATTTCGCTGCCTGCTCGATGAAATTTTGCGTCGCGGTACATTTGCGTCACACTCTCTGGCGACTCAGACCTTCAACCGCGAGGCAGCATCATGGAGACGAAGAAGCGATCTATTCTGCCGTGTGTAATCAGTGCAATCATCCTGGATGCGAGAGGAAGCTAGCGTAAATATCGCCGCTTCTCAGCTAGCCACGAGACTGTGCTACTAACTGTGAAGGCTGCACACCTGAACATTGGCTCCATGGACCCACCTTTCCCCCGATCAGCTGTTAGCCCCCGTCGATCAGCTGTTAGCCCTGCCATCAGCTGTTAGCCCCCATCGATCAGCTGTTAGTCTAGCAACGCTAACTTTCAAACCAATGTACTCAATACTCTGTGGGCTGTCCATCGTTGCTCCGCTGGTCTTCCCTCCACCACAACCTCGGGGTTATTCACCGCCGGGCTCCTTTGTCGCTCTCCTCTGCTGCTGTGGTCTCCCCCGGCTGCGGCCGGGACCTTCAGATGCAAGTCTGTTTACAAGAACGATGCTATTCCCTCTGTGAGGTCTGGCAGGCGCTCCATTTGTTATTTGTTTTGTTTGTTTCATTTTGTTAAATGTCCTTGGGTACCCTGAAAGGCGCTATATAAATTAAATATATTATTAATAATGCTGTAATATCGGTTAGGGCGCCTGCGTTGCTGCTGCTCCACTGAGACCTGCGCTGACGACGGTAATGTTGACATTAAATATCCTGCATTAGCTCTCTGTCGCCTTGCAACTGCAAGCAGGATGCAGCTTTTTATTCTATGTTTAAGTTGAATATGTTTATGTTCACAGTCTTGTGCAGACATAATTTTGGGAAAAAATAAAATGGTTGCTTTTGGTGCAGAAGATGGTGTAGAACTCCTTTTTTGCCACTTAATTATCTACTCAGGAATCCATATGAGAATTGATAAGGAATTGAATCGATAGGCAGAATGGACAATGGCATTGATAGCGATAAAAACGTATCAATTCCCATCCCTACTTGAGGCACACCATAGTATAGTTTTGCTTTCTTAGATTCATGACCATTAATATAAACATATTGTTCTCTGTTACAAAGGTAATCACTAAACCATTTGATCACAACATCTTGAAGACCATATCAGTGGAGTTTTAACAGAAGAATATCATGTTCAACTGTGTCAAACGCTTTTGAGAGATCCAAGAAAATACCAATAGCAAACATATTTTTGTCCAGAGCAGTTGAAATTTTATCAATAAGTTGCAAAAGAGCCATATATGTTGAGTGCTTTTTGCGAAAACCATATTAGTGTTTGTACAATATGTCATTATCATTGAGGTGTGTAATAACGCTTGTGTAAACTAACTTTTCCAGGACCTTGGAAAAGCATGGTAAGATAGAAATCGGTCTATAATTGTTAAAAACACTGGGTTCGCCTTCTTTAAAAAGAGGTAAGACCTTTGCCACCTTAAGATCACTTGGGACTACCCCAGTCTTTAGTGACACAGCAAAGACATGTGTTAAAGGTTTGCTAATAAAGGGAGCTACTTCCTTTAGGAGCTTAGCCTTGATATCGTCGTGACCCCCTGCTGAATTATTAAGATTTACAATGATGTTGATCACTTCATTAACTGTGGGTGGTTCGAAGTTTTGCAGGACAGGGAAGACACCAGTCATATTATCTATAGGGCAGTTATTGGATGGAGAGATTTTCTTGGCAAAAGTGCTACCAACATTTACAAAGAAATTATTAAATTCATTTGCTATGTCAGAGAAAGTGGAGAATGTGGACTTGCCATCAGTAAATTGGGATGGAAATGTTGCAGGTGCCTTTTTCTTGTTTAATAGTTCACTAATAATATTCCATGTATTTTTTATCAGATTTTTTATCTGAATTTATCAGAATAGTATTTCTTCTTTGCCATACGAAGTAAATAAGTGAACTTGTTTCTATATTTTTTATATGTATTAGAGTTCTGTGGAGTTGGATTAGAAATAAACCTTTTATATAATCTGTTTTTCTTCCTTGAGAATTTTAAGAATCCAGTAGTGAACCAGGGTTTATTAAAACCATGTCTTTTATTGATTTTGAGGCTTACAAGTGGAAAGCACTCATTAAATACAGTCTTGAACAGATGAATAAAAGACTGATGGGCTTTGTTGGCATCCTGCTGATCATAAACATCATTCCAATTTACTATTTCAAGCATTTCTCTAAAGCGTTTGATGTTATCTTCATTAAATTTGCGGAAACCTGTTCTGACATCAGGGCCCTTGTGTTTGAAACTATTTCTTGTAGTGATATGGAATATAGGAAAATGATCAGAAATGTCATAATATAATATTCCTGAGTTTACTGGAATATCAAATGTATTAGTTATAATGTTATCAATAAGAGTGGCTGTTTTACAGGTCACTCTGGTTGGCTTGTCAAAAAGAGGAAAAAAATAGGATGAATATAACACATTTAGAAAATTAACAGTAGAAGAATGGTTCTCAATAAGATTGATGTTAATATCTCCAATCTAGGTTTTTTTTCCATCAACATGTGAAGTTTTTCCTCACTCGAATCGAGGGTCTAAGGACAGAGGATGTTGTTCACTGTACAGATTGTAAAGCCTACTGAGGCAATGTGATTGTGATTTTGGGCTATATAAATAAAATTGATTTGATTTGAATTGATTTGATCTCCAAGCAAATAACAGAGTTTACCTTCCTTATTAATAACATCAAGTGAAGCTGTGAGTGTGTCATTAAAAGAATTAATTTCAGCATGAGCTGGACGATAAATACAACCAATTATGACATTTCTGCCACCAAAAACAGGGCAAGACATTAATTCCAGACAGATTCAACCTCAGTTTGATTTGAGATTAAATCAAATTTCTTTCTTACTTTAATCTGATATTTGTTATGAACAAAAACAACAACTCCTCCTCCAGCTCTTTCCTTCCTATTTGAAAATACTAAAGTGTACTGAGGTATGTTGTAAAGCTCAACACTTTCATCAGAAAGCCATGTTTCCGTCAAGGCAATGATTGAAAATTCATATTTTAGGGTTGACAAGAAATGCATAAATTGGTCATTATTCTTAGGAAGGCTGCGTATATTTAAGTGAATTGTAGAGAAGACATTGGAATTTCTGGTTAAGTTGCCAGTTAACATATGAAATTCATCTTCATTATAGTCGTTATATGAATTAGACTCTCTATTAAATCTGCTAAAGAAATTGACATCAGGGTCATGTGAGTCAATGCAGTCCATATAATTATAATTATTCTATCAGTTAAAATGGTGTTGAATCAGCTCCAGCACATACCTGCTGGGGTTAGACATTTCCCTGCTGTCTTGGGGTGCTGTTGCGGGGATGTAAAATCAGCTTGTCGTGACGGAGAAAAGCAATGTCCCCTCTGTCTCGAGCAGCTTTCAACTGAGGCATTAGGTCTTTTCTTTTCTGACGGACGGCATCTGTATAGTCCTCATTTATGTATATTTTGGAGCCTTTAAGGTATTTGGCCCTCTGGAGAATCATTAATCTGTCCTTGTACTTAACAAACTTAACTGCAATCGGCCTGGGTCTGTCACTCCCTGACACAGGTTTCCCTCTCGGTGAGCCCGCTCCACCTCAATCACCCTCTGCAGTTGTAGTTTCTCCATGAAGACTCTCTTGACCTTTTCCTCCGAATCAGCCCATGTTTCTCCTGGTGTCTCCTCGATTCCATCTATGACGAAGTTGTGTCTTCTGGACTGACCTTCTAGATAATCCACCTTGTCAGTGACGGCCAACAGACTCTCACATATCCTGAAAATTTCAGATTGCATGTCTTTACAATGATCAGCCTGTTTAATGTTTCCCATGTTGATGTCATCGTCCTCTTTCTGTGTGAAACGAATACGGGCTTTAATTTCTTGAACTTCCTTTGAAATATCATCCAGTTGTGTGTTTGTTGAGTCCAAGATTATTTTGACAAAGCCTTTAAAATTCTCTTGCTGTTGTTGCAAGAGTGCTAAAAACATATCTGTTGATGCATTAGATCATTCACTTGTGCGAGCGTGACGCACTCCTCCTTTGACTTCACTTCTGGCTTTTGCTTAGGTGGCATGTTGTCACTGAAGGATGCCTGGGTCTAGTCTGGTGGATGGATGGATGGATGGATGGATAAATAGATGGGCTGCTGCTAAGGCCTGGTGGTTGAGCTGCTGCTAGGCCAGGTAGCTCCTGCTGCTGAGACCTGCTGGATAGGCTGCTGCTGAAGCCTGGTGGCAGCTGCTCCTGGGACCAGGTAGCTTCTGCTGCTGCAGACCTGGTGATAGCTGCTGCTGCTGCAGTCCTGGTGGTAGCTGCTGCTACTTGATGGTGTCTGAGCAGTTGAGTCCAGGTAGCTTCCACTGCTGGGGCCTGGTGGTTAGTGTTGTGTCGGTCGCGAACGTGTCGTTCAAAAGAACGAATCGTTTGAGTGAACGAAGTGAACGGAATCACTTGAGGAACTGATTCGTTCCTTTCTCAGTTCAGTTGAGCTCAGCAGCGAGCATGCCGGCCGGGAGTGGAACTGCCGAAAGTGATTCTCAGCGCCGTCACGTTCACGCTGATTCAGTTCACGTCCTCAGCATGTCGTTCGCGAACGACTGATTCACGTCCTCAGCACGTCGTTCGCGAATCTCGTTCGCGTACTGTGCTGAGAGTGGCGCTGTGTCACTCACTCACTCACTCACTCAGGGCAGAGGAGGTGATTCTCGTTCAGTAGTACTGCTAAAATTAGCGCTGTGTTGCTAATATCCGTGTAGCATCTTGTTAAGTGATTTTACTGTGCACAGAGGACACTTTCATCATGTAATAGTTTTAGTGCATGTATACCACTCAAAGCAGCGCTGCGTCTCCTGCGAATGATTGTGTACTATAGTCCATGAACGCACCGTCCCTCAGTAAGTGAACGTGAACCTCAGGGCTCAATCAAGAACTGAATGACAGATCGTTTGGCTGTTTATCAGTTCAGGGTGTTGGAGAGCACTGAACGATTCGGTGAACGAATCTCTTGAACGAATCATTTTAATGAACTGATTCTAGAGATTCAGTTCAGTAAAAAGAACTGCCGTTCCCATCACTACTGGTGGTTGCTACTTCTAGAACCAGCTTGATGGGATCTGATCAGGTGTGGCCAGGTAGCTAGCCAGATAGCTAGCTAGGCTGCTGTTTGATGCAGACAGACAGGCCCAAATCTGCATCCACCAGATATCTCCCCTTAAAACTGTCAATCAACTTCTATAATTTGACCACAAGCACTCCACAATCACCATTGATAGAAACAAATCAGAATTTAGAAGAAGTTTGATCTGAAAATACTGTAAAATGTTTAAAGCTTGCTCTCAAATCACATGCAGATTTGAGTGAAGCTAAAACTAACTGATTGTGGCTGCCTGAGATAGTGTGTCTATAGAGGGGTGTAATGATAGTCTTAGTGGTCGTATCAAAGCTACAAGCTAGTGGTTGTATCGTTGCTATGAATCGTGGAATTATAAAGACATTTTAGCGTATGGATTCAGTGTGTAAATCTGAGCGTAGTTCTGTCATTGCTCACACTATGTTTGTTGATGTTAGTGAGCTCTGGTGTCGTTGGCTTACTGCCACAGCCTCATGTGCACTGAGGCAATCATTTCATACATCTACTTATAAACTGTCGAGGCAGGCGTGGACAGGTCAGGTTTGAGGTGTCGTGGTCACACCTGAAACTGATTCATCTGTTTGTGTGACAGAACAAATTGTTGTTTGTGTGATGAAAGAGAGTTTCCTGGCTTACTGCCGTGTAGAGGCTGTTTTCACTCCTCCTCATGTTTGGTAGAAGTGTCGGGACTGTTTTTTTCACTGCACACTGAGAATATGAATTTGAATTGAATTTATTCAGATGTGCTGTTTTATTGATGACTCCTAACAGGTGATATCGGACAGGTTAAGTTCTTATTGATCTTTACTTTGAGTCTTCAGTGGAGTTTATCAACTTGTTATGGCTATTCATCATCCAAAATTATCTTTTCTGAGAAGGAGGCGGACATGTTTCCAGTTTCAACAAAAAGGTTTTGAATTTATTTACAAAAAAACAGAAACATTCTCCGGGTTGACTTCAAATGATGAGCAAATAAAAAAACGTAATTTAATTTAGTTAAGTTTAGTTTTTTAGTTTATTATATTGAAGACAATCCCAATTAATCAACTGCATCAACAACAGTAAAAAGGGGCAGCTTTAGCCAACATGGCTAATATCCTGCTATAGTCCCCGGCCAGATGACAATAGGCACCCTAAAAACAAAACAAAAAAACCAAAAACAATATATTACAGCACACTGATTAAAAAGAGAGCATTAGGACAGCTAGGAGACAAGATAAATCGATGAAGATAAGATAAGATAAGATAAGAGAAAACAGTGAAACATCAATACAATCATGCAGAGACAACACATTATCAAAAACGGGTTGAGAAACTGTTTCACTCCTCACTCCTTCAACACAAAAAGCAGGCAAAAAGGCCAAACCACAGGAGGAGGGGCCTGAAGCAAAAAACAATCATAATGGATAATAGTTCATGTAGTCATCATTATCATTAGCATTATTTTATATCATTGCCATATACCATTTTCCGAATAATTAATACAAAGAATCAATAGGCTCCAACACTAATTAATGATTCTGTGGATCATTTGAACTGACAGCTTGTAGCAGTTAGTAATAAGATGTAAATGGACAGCTGTTTGAGTCAGAAATTCAGATGTTTCTGTGTGTTGAGTGTCTCAGTGCTGCTGCTGGTTTATTTTGGGTTTCAGTATCTTCAGCGTGCAGCTGCTGACATCTCTGAAGCATAAAGAGCTTTTCTCTCCAGCCTCACAGATCTACAGTCAGAGCTCAGAGGTGAAGCCTCACATTATTACTGTTCATTCACAGTCTCTTCAGTCACTGACGATATAATAACAACAATACTTCAGAGGTGAACGCTCACATTAATACTCATGTTTCACAAACTGAGACAGGTTCACCACAGGTCCACCTCATTATTCTCACTTCTGTGTTTATGATGCTGAACTGAAGTCATCTTCTCAGTTTTATAGTTTTCATCTCCTTGCCAACGCTGTTTTCGTAAATGGAGGACTTTATCAAGTCTGAGAGTAACAGTCTAGTACAATATAGTACAATACTGTGGGGGGCGCTGTTGAGCTGGGGATGGAGTAAGATGTGTTTTGTTTGTGCTCCCATCAAACTTCTGTTTTTACTTTTTTATCTTAGGTTAATAAACGCGCTGCACATCGTAACATCGACCATCAATCTGCTTTTAAAATATTTAAACTGGGTGACGGCCTTCATTTGAGGCAATGGCGACGAATCTGCGCAAATTCAAGTACACTGGTTGAGCGAACAATAGGCCCGTCACCGCCTCGAGCCACACTGATACTGCCACCCCGGCAAAAACCTCTTCGTCAGGATGAACTACACCAAAGATGGACACTCAGTCCCTGAAATCGGAGATTCTTCTCTCGCTGAAAACTGAAATTTCGATGGTGATAAAATCAGAAATGAGAAGTGCATTTGCCAAAGACTTCGACTTCCTTAAAAGTGAGTTGCAGGCAGTAAAAGCTGAAATAAAAACACAACACTGCAGCGATTCATTCTGAGATCGACCAAATGAAAACCACAATCCAGGACATGGAGACCGGAATGTCAACATGGTCAGACGAGGTGGTGACTTTGCAGACCATGATAAATACCCTGAAGACGGAGGTGGCAGAGCGCTGAGACAAATGTGAGGACATGGAAGGTGGAGCGCAGCGGTGCAACATCAGAATACTGGGGGTCCCTGAGACAACTGGATCGAGCTCCACGACATTAGTCTCGAAGCTGCTGAGAGAAGCACTACAGCTGGAAACCAGGAGGGGAACCACGACTAATAGTAGCTAAACTCCACTACTTCCAGGACTGTGTCGAGTTACTCAGCCGGGCACGCACCCGTGCTCCACTTCGGTACAACGGGGAGACTGTTGCTATTTTTCCAGACTACACTTCACGAGTCGCCAAAGTGAGAGCTGCCTTCACCGAGGTCCGAAAGCTACTCCACAACCATCCGAGTGTTCGGTTTGGCATACTCTTTCCAGCACATCTCAATGTCACGCACAATGGAGAAGTAAAGGAATTCACCGACGCAGAAAAAGCAATGACCTACATTAAGAAGCACAACGTCCCTGCAGCAGAGTAGTGTGAGTGAGACTGTTTTTGTGTTTAGCCTCAGATTCCACCTACTCTGACAATGTAAAAAAAACACATTTCTGTAGCTAGCTATAAAAATGTAAACTATTTGATATCTCGGTCTAACTAAATGCTATTTTATACCAAATTTGAGATCCTTGGTTGCCATGAGAAAATATGGGAAGTTTATATCTCTTGAACGGCTACACCAATTTTTACTAAATTTGGTCGGTATGATGTAGGGGCAAGACTGAGATCTTATCTTGAAGGCGGTCATTACTGGTCAATGTGGGCATGACTTATTACAACAAATCCAAATCTGCACACATTCAGCCTTTTGCACTTCCAGTGCACTTCCCATTACAGCGAATACCACGGCTCAGACGTTGGCCTGTGTCCTCACTTTGCCCCAAGCCCGTCATCCTTTGGGGCCAACTTCCGTGGGCTCTGCGGTGCGCAGGGTCCGAGCCGCACGGGAGGGCTTGGCCCCCGTTCATAGCTGCTTGCAGTTCTGGTTATTATTGTTCTTATTTTTAATCATTTTTTTTTTCTTCTCCTACTTGAATACATAGCAGGCGATATAATGCTACAATAACAATGCGCTGAATTGGTTTTCATGAAGCGTTCGATGGGAGCCTGAACGACAGGCTCTGTAGAGTTCCGTGGATTCATTCTTGAGGGGTACCATGTTCACCTTGTTTTCCCAGGCACTAGGTGGGGTGGGGTGGTGGGGGTGACGACTATACCAGACTTGCTCATATCTTGTATTTATTTTTTCTATGTCTTTCTTCCTTTCTGTCTATTTAGCCAGATGTGAATTTCAAGGGCATGACATCTCTTACTCAGTAGGTTATGACTGATCCTAATCCTGCCAGAGGGCAGGATGGACACTCAGTCAACTTTGTGAGCTGGAACGTGAAGTCACTTAATCATCCAGTTAAGCGTAAAAAGGTATTTACACACTTAAAACAACTTAAAACCGATATTGTATTTCTTCAAGAGACGCACTTGCGCACGACAGACCTGTTTCAGATAAAGAAAGGATGGTCAGGATGAGTTTATCACTCCAATTTCCACTCAAAGACTAGGGGATCAGCCATCCTAATTGATAAAAATATACCATTTACAATGACTAACGTTGATTTGGATCCTGCACGGCGCTACATCTCTCTATAAAAGCAAGGAATCTCTGTCTGTCTGTCTGTCTGTCTGTCTGTCTGTGTATGTGTGTGTATGTGCCTCAAATATCTCTGCGGATCAGGATCAGACTGACCTGAGAGTTTCAACATGGCTGCCGTTTGGTTCAGTGGTGTGCAACTTCGCATTTGTTTGGACTGCAATGATACCGTGAATAAATTATTTCATAAATGCTTTACAAATTCCGGGAGCATTGCCCACCGGAGCTACCACAGTCACATGCGCACCAGAGCCAGTCACTGCAGAGTTCAAGCCACGACACACATTAAGAAACAAGCGGATTTATACCTGCGGCGGCGCGAGCTGGACCGGGATTTTGCCGGCGGTTCAGTCCCGTTCTGTTCTGTGCATCTAAACTGACTGTTGTGGATTAATGAGACTAAACGAGTCCAGGCCGAGTCTGTTCCAGTCTGAGGAGATCCGGAGACGCGCCGACAACAAAGTGGAATCGGAATCTGTGGATGTTCGTGTGTAGCTAGCTGCTAGCCGCTAGCCCACACAGCCCACCTAGACAGCCCACCGACCGAGTCGATGGACCGGACGTCCAAAACCAGACTTAGGGTAAATAATGTCCGCCACGCTTTTTCGCGAACATTGCCGTCACGTTTGCTTTGTGTCTGGTGCAGGAAGAAACGGTAAAAACAGGCTTTTGTCACGAAAGTGTCCAAGCAGCAAGTTTGGTTGTTGAGGAACAGGAAGTTGTGGGAGGGACGTCAGAGGATGAGTGACATGGCAACGACGGTCGGTGTACAGACAAAGATATTGAGAGTTGAGAGATTTGTGACATTTAGCATGTTTAGAGTGTATAGTTAGTGTGTTATGTAGTGTTTGGTTTAGTGTGTAGTGGATTCGGTTTTTTTGTTTAATGAGTCAAAACAATGAGAAGAAGCTGAATGTGGAGCAGGCAGTGCAGCTCTTCATTCAGCTGGAAGGAGCTCAGGCAGACCTGAGCATTGCCTGCATTTAAATGCAAATAACTTTGGAAATTTTTAAAATGTATGCACATATTTAGCAAACAACAATTTATATTTGCATTATAAGTAATAAAAATGGTTTGTTAAACATATTTGTGGTTTTCACTGTAAAAAAAAAATTGAACTTTTTCTACTCGGATTTTATGTTTTTTTTGTGATTTTAGGTCCATTGTGTTAATATAGTGTGTCAAAATGAAAAAGTAACTCTACAGTCACACATGTGAGGTTGTGCTGAAAATAATGACACCAAGTAAATAGTTTTTAAGGTGAAATATAATGGCAAAATCAAAAATAGTCAAAAACGGCCAATTATACCCTGGAATATCGGATTTCACAACAAACCTAAATATCCCTGACGTTCCACCTTCAAACAGCCTCATTTGGCCATCAGTGGAAACGCTTCTTAACCTCCCACCTTTCTATAGGAATGCATATTTCCTACGGGCAATGCACTAGTTATTGTGATGGGGCAACTTTTTTCACTTCTGGTCATCCTGGACAACATTTATGCACCAAGTTGGCACAATCCAGCATTCTTCTCAAACTTTTTTTTCTCGCTTACCAAAAATGACATCACACCATCTTATCCTTGGTGGCGATATAAATTCCATAATGACCCCTACCTTAGATCGCAGCTCCTCCAAAAAGACTTCTCTGTCGAAATCAGCACGCACTATCCAGCTTTTTCAAAACATACGGTGTAGCGGATGTGTGGTGGTTTCGTAATCCCACTTCTACTGACCAGTTCATAAGAGTCTCACATAGATACTTTTTTCCTGGATAAAAGACTTCTTTCCTCTGTAACTAAGTATGATTATGAAGCCATAGTCATTTCAGATCATGGTCCCTTAACCACAAAAATCTGCATTCCTAACACACAGTATAGCTACCGCCCTTGGAGACTTAATCCTCTTCTCCTACCAGAAGAGTCTTATATCAATTTTATTTAATCTGAAATAAAATTATTACTTGATACTAATCAAACGCAGCACACCTTAAAGAACTAACAGATCAGATACTGGAGCTAGATACATCATACAGTCATCAGCCATCTGCTGACATAATGAAAAAGCGTCTGTCCTTGCAGAGCGAATTTGATATCCTATCAACACGGCAGGCTGAATACCTCCTCTCAAAGTCTCGACACGGATGCTACGAACACAGGGAAAAAATTGGCCGAATTCTCGCTCATCAGGTACGACAAAGAACTGCCAATCAGACTATACCTGCAGTCGATGATGAACAGGGTTTGAAGAGTACAGATTCAAAATCAACTCCTGTTTTAAAAATTTCTACCAATCATTATACACATCAGAACTTTCAACAATACCCTACCCGATGGAGGATTTTTTAAGCCCCCTACATGTTCCATCCGTAGACCCAAACATAGCTGACACGTTGGAGAAGGAACTCTCGGCCCTGGAAATAATATCTGCAATCAGATCTATGCAAAGCAGCAAGTCCCCAGGGCCGGATGGCTATCCAACTGATTTTTTAAAAAGATTCTCAGACCAACTTGCCCCCTTACTACTGTCAGTGTTTGAAGAATCACTTTCACTTAAGACCTTACCTTCAGCCAAGTAGTTATCTCTGTAATTCTAAAAAAAGGAAAAAACCCTCTGGAGTGCAACTCATTTCGCCCAATTTCTCTCCTGAACACTGATGCAAAAATCCTTGCCAAAGTTCTGGCGTGCCGACTGGAGGGTGTTCTTCCTTCCATTATACCACCTGACCAAACAGGTTTTATCAAGAATCGTTACTCTTTTTTCAATATTAGACACCTTTTAAACATTCTTTATAGCCCCTCTCCACCTGCCGTACCAGAGGTAGTCCTCTCACTTGACGCGGAAAAGGCGTTTGACCAGTTGGAGTGGGGTTATCTTTTCAGAACACTGGAGAGATTTGGATTTGGCCATAAGTTCATATCATGGATCAGACTTTTATATACATCTCCAATATCTGCTGTTTGTACTAAATAATAATCTGTCCCCTTTTTTCGAGCTTAAACGTGGCACAAGACAGGGATGCCCCATGTCACCGCTCCTTTTTGCGGTTACAATTGAACCACTGGCTCCTACTCAACTATTCAACGACCAGGGGAAGAGCATAAAGTCTCGCTTTATGCAGACGACATGCTACTATATATATCACAACCCCTTTCAAGTCTTCCTAAGCTAATGGTCATGCTAACAGAATTTGGCAAATTATCCGGCTACAGGGTCAATATTCAGAAAAGCGAGCTGATGCCTGTTGGCACTAGTAATAGTGAGACATCCTTAAATTCACTTACCTTTAAAATTAGCCCTAAAAAATTCAAATACCTCGGCATATGGTTTACAGATAAACATAAAGATTTTTATGCTGCTCACTATCAGCCCTTGCTATCTTATTTAAATCAAGATATCGATCGATGGGATCTCCGGATTCTCTCTTTGGGTGGAAGAATTAATGCAGTAAAGATAAATATACTACCTAAGTTTTTACATATATTTCAGTGCCTTCCGATCTTTTTAACTAAATCTTTTTTTTACCAAATTGAACAATCAGATATCAAGTTTTATTTGGAACAAAAAAATACCCCGGATAAAGAGAAGAGTGCTTCACAGACCGCGCTCAGGGGGAGGGATGGCACTCCTTAATTTCTTGTATTACTACTGGGCAGTCAATATTAGAGTATTGTTATATTGGCTGGGAAATGATAATGATAAAACTGACACTGAATGGCTAAATCTGGAGGGGGCATCTGTAAATCTTACTTCTTTAAAAGCCTTACTGTGTTCTAAGCTGCAGTTTAAACATCCCATTTCTGACTTTACTTCTAACCCGGTTGTTTTACATTCAATCAAGATCTGGAAGCAGTTTAGAAGATCCTTCTCACTCACAGATCCATCTCAGGCCTCATCAGTCGCAAAAAATCATATGTTTGCCCCATCATTAATAGATGATGTCTTTAGTGGATGATCCAGAAGAGGTATGATTTCACTCTCTGATCTGTACATTGACAGTAATTTTGCCTCCTTTGGACAGCTAGTACAAAGATATCATATTCTCAAATCACACTTTTATAGATACTTGCAGCTTCAGAATTTTGCAGTCTTAAACCTAGAATGTTTTCCCTCATGTCCTCCAACTAGCCTGTTAGACTCCATTTTTGATTGTAAACTAGTAAGAAAACGAACTATTAGCACAATATATGAAATACTGTATTCTCATAACTTGACACTTCTAGATCTCCTCAAAAATAAATAGGAGACAGATTTAAATTAACCAGTCACAGACAACACCTGGCACAAAATAATACAGGGAATTTTCTCTTCCTCCATCTGTTTCAGACATGCTGTTATTCAGTTCAAAATTGTACACCGTCTGCACTGGTCTAAGTCAGGCTTTCTAAGATCAAAGCTGACATAGACCCCCTTGTGATCGATGCGATTGGGACCCAGCCACTCTGTTACACATGTTCTGGACATGTCCAAAGCTAGGCACTTTCTGGCAGTCCATCTTTGAGACCTTTTCTAAGATTTTTGGGAAAGTGCTTGCGCCGTCTCCATTCATTGCACTTTTTGGTGTAGCCCAGATGGGCCCCCCTCTTGAGGTGTGGGAAAGAACTATGCTGGCTTTCTGCTCTCTGCTAGCTAGGAGACTGATATTTTTAAAATGGAAAGACCCAGCACCTCCAACATACAGTCATTGGATTAGAAAAAACTATGCACCATATCAAGTAGGAGAAGATCAGATACACAATCAGGGGGTCTACTAGAAAATGTTATAATATCCAACAGCCTTTCGTAATGTTTGTTGAAGATATGGAAGCCGATAACTTAACACTGTAAACCTCTGATGCTGCCCTCGGTCATTTATTGCATTTATCTTATTTATTTATTTATTTTATTTTTCTTCTTCATGTCTGGCTATATGAATTCTGTGTCTTGAACTTTGTATTTTATGCCGTTGATACTGTAAGTCTGGTGTCTGGGGGAAGAGGGGATGGGCTGGGGATGGGGGGGATTTATTGTCCTGTCCTGTCGGACCTGTGTTAATTGTAAACTGTAAAAACAAAATTAAAAGACCTTGTTAAAAGAAAATATATAGTACAGTACTGTATAATATAGTATGCCAGCCAGGTGGGGAGAGAGCTGAAGAGGCTCAAGCACAGAAGGCCTGTACCAGGCAGCTCTGTGGAGTCCTCCCGCACCTCTTCAACCTGAGTGCCAGTGCTTTGGAAAACTTCCTGCCTTGATCCTGTCCCCAAAAAAGCACATCCTGTGGCACTGGATGACTACAGGCTGGTTGCACTGAACTCTCACATCATGAAGTTCATGGAGTGAATAGTTCTAGCACACCTCAGACCCAAGTGTGATCATCACAGGACAATTTAATACATTGCAACGCAGTCCAATGCAGTCCAGTACAGTTTAATACAGTTCAAGTCAATGCAATACGATTCAGAACACTTCAGGACAATAAATACAGTTTGATACAGTTCAGTCTACAGTTTCCGAGTATTTGGGGAACTCAGGGCTTTCAGATGGATGATGCTTTGACAATGTGACTGCAGGATCCTGTGAACTTGCAGATGTTTCCTCCTTGATTTTATTTCCTCTTCATGAACTGTCACTCAGCGCTCCTCTCACCTCTTTGCTTTTATCTTTATATGTATATATATGTATCTGATCTCAGCCTCCTCCTGTCAGATTTATTAAATATGGAACAGTTTTATCAGAACAGACGGAAAAAAACAGTCAAACTGACTGACAACTAAAAGTGTTTTATTCTGTCAATGTCTGCAGACTGAAAATCATGTTGATATTTTCACCTCTTCATTCAACCACACACTGAATAAGCTTAGTGAGTTTGTGTGTGTGTGACAGATAATGCTGTTTGTCACGCTCTGTAACACTTTGTGAAACTGACCTGGCGGGCTGCCATATTTGCCCAGCATGCATCAGTGCTGTAAAAAAAACTGACCTTCACTCAATTCAATCTCCAATATAATTACATCAGCTGACCTCTGACCTCTCTTCACATACCATCACTGTGGCATTGGGGGGATCAGTCAGTCTGTTTGTAATGAATGAATTCATTTACAGTAAATTCTGTTTACAGTGAAGGCATCACACCTTAACACCAACAATAGCAGAAACAGCCTGTTGCTGTGAACTCCAGAATATCTGATAGTTGTGTGTCAAAAATAAAGTGGTTTATTGTTACTGCCACTTGATATTAGCTCATTAGAGGGTTATCGATATATATCAGCTGATTACCAATCCGTTTTTTCATCAGAGAGAAGAGTTTCTAGAATGTTCTGATCTTAACATGAATGTCAATTATAAAAAAAACCAAACATTTAAAAGTAACTCAGTGACAATGTTTATTGATGTTATTATTTATGTTAAGAAAATACATTTTGTCAACCAGCTTTGTATTGCTACAGTATTGTGCCCAAACTAAGGACCGCCCAGTACATCCCCCATCAGCGTGAGTGTTTATGGCCTGTTACGACCAGAAGTGCATTCTGCTTGTTGTAGGTTTTCTGTTTGTCTCTGTTTTCATTGGTCATGTAGCACCGAGTTCAGCTGACAGAAAAATGGTCAGAGATCCTCTGGACTTCATCAACAGAGATCTGAACCTGGTGGAGGTGAATCAGTGGAGGCGGAGATGGACTGGTGTAGCCTCCAGCTGGCTGTGGGCCTGGGTGATTGGGTGGAGCAGTGATTTCTTAAATGTTAGATGTAAACAGTGAGTGGTGTAATGTGTTCTGTGGTGGATGTGATGGATGTAGGCTGGGTCGGAGCCAGCAGGCAGCAGGACTCATTGATCTGTCTGACTCTGGACTCTGCTGAGCTTTTAGTGAGATGAAGATTCAGACTGCTTTTAAAACGGAGCCACGACTCTGCAGACCAGAGCTGGCCCAAGCCTTTTGGGGGCCCTAAGCAAAATTTGATTTGGGGTCCCTCCCATCACTACGGAGTCACCTGTGCTTGACAATTATTGACACAGATGTCCCACTATAATGTTACATTATAAATTGTAATAATACAGTGACAGATTATGAACTACTGTCTCCCTGGGCACAGATGCATAAGGACCCCCCACCTTATTTGTATGAAAGTGGATGCAAATGGGGTCCTCTCCCAGAAAATTCAGAATTTGGTGAATGTGATTTCCTGTATTCTGGGGCCTTTTTGGGATGGCCAAAAATACCTACATTCGTTCAGATTCAAAGCCTTTTGCTTTTTGATTTCTTGAGGTAGTGACTTCATGCAACGACTTGGGCTTCAGGGCCCGAGGACCTCTTGGGTCATTCAGGCTCACTCAGTAATCCATCCTTGCTTTGTCTATTCACGCGAGGTGTCTAGTTTACGCGCATGACTTAACCGCTGGCAGACACAGCAGCTGTAAGCAGGTATATTGATCATGAAATCAGAATCATCTTGTTTGGAATTATTCATTCATTCATTCATTCATTCATTCACGTATGTCACTTGTTTAATGTATTTAATATGTAAAAAGAAAAAAAAGTTTGCTTATGCCCTGCTGCAGACTGAATAAAAACCAAACCCCAGCACAGAGACAATTATATTTTATAATATTATGACACAAATATTCCGCTATCGGGCCACAACAAAGAAAAAAAGGCTTATTTGTTAGAAACGAGAACAAGATGTATGAACTCACTGTTGGTCGGTAGAGCAATGTGTAAATAAAGAAAAGATGATTGAAACAGAACCAGATTGAATAGCCCTCATTAGAGCTGTATAGCTCCGTGTCATCACCCATAACTGATTAACCATAGTTAAAGATCACAAGATCAAGGATCCACATCACACTGTTCTCATGAGCCCCTTTCACACAGAGAAGACACATTATCTCTGCAGCATTGGTTCACCAATTCTCCACCATTGGTCATTCACACAGAGCGAAACATCTCTGCCTTGAAGATGAACCGCTGTGTAATTCACACAGAAAGCCAGCGCTGTGGCTCCTAAAGAGACATCGGTGTGTTTTCAAGATGTTTCACAGGTGTCCTCCTGCAATCTAAACCTGCTGACACATTATAATCATATGGATGCTGTTATAATGTGTAGTGATTGAGATCCTGACTCACCAAACATCCTGGAAAGTGACAAAGTTACATTTTCCACTCTAAATTATATAATTACGTAATCTCCATCAGTAAACTGGATGCTGTCTGACTCTGTCACTCGTGGGGCCGGAGGCTGTTTTCTGGGGGAAAGTTCACTGAAGTCTCGGAGGGCTGACAGTCATCGTGACAACAGTAACTACAACAACACAAACACTTGGCGAGTTAACGTTTTTTGACGGTGACAGACGCATTTTTTCCGGCAGAAATGTGACGAAGAGTCGTGAGGACAGACAGTAGGACAGACAGGAGGACAGGCGTATTTGTTTCCTCATAAGTACCCAAAGACAGTTACAGTTGCTACATTACTGTTATTTGGTTCTATAACATTGCTTTGTGGGACATTTCTCTGTATTTAGTTGAGTGAAGGACCCTCGATATGCGCAACCAGCTGATCCATTCACACTGGTTCTGTTCGCCAATACTGCGCCTCTGATTCTACCTCCAGAGGCAGATCAGCGCTAGAGCAAAATTTCACCCCTCTCCGCCTCCAAGACTTTCACACAGTAGCGGAGAATTCATGCAGGTTCCCCACATCCAAATGGCAGTGTGAGTAACATAGAGGGGTACACATAAGATGTAACAACACATGAGAGGTAACAGAGGGGTACACATGAGAGGAAACAGAGGGGTACACATGAGAGGAAACAGAGGGGTACACATGAGAGGTAACAGAGGGTACACATGAGAGGTAACAGAGGGGTACACATGAGAGGTAACAGAGGGGTACACATGAGAGGTAACAGAGGGGTACACATGAGAGGTAACAGAGGGGTACACATGAGAGGAAACAGAGGGG
>CAEMYA010000036.1:156807-171507 GCA_903131615.1 Diplodus sargus
TAGAGGGGTACACATGAGAGGTGACAGAGGGGTACACATGAGAGGTAACAGAGGGTACACATGAGAGGTGACATAGAGGGGTACACATGAAAGGTAACATAGAGGGGTACACATGAGCACAGGACTGTTCATTGATCCAGAGACAGGTTTCTGTTTTTAATCAGACTGAAGTCTGTAATCAGAGTAGGTCTAGAAATTATTTAATACTGCAGTGAACCTCATCACAACCATTTTCTCTAAAAACTAATTTAACAGTTTTGGCTCCGCAGCACACACCTCCGAGCCAACCTGCCATCTCCAAACTTCATGTCCAATATTAGAGCTTCGACTCTGAACTAAAACACTTGAGTCCTCTGGCCACCGAGACGAACAGCCACAGAACAAATGTGAGCAATCAGCTTTTATACAAAGATAAATTAAGACAAAATCAGCCCACCGAGGTTCTCAGGTATGATTTCATTTCACAGCTGACTCAGCAGTTAGTGATAAATCTGATACTGGGCAAGTCAGCATCATTAACACTGAGAGAGAGAGGTGGAGAGAGAGGATTTGTCTTTTTTGAAGACCTAATGAGAGAGAAAAAAGAAAAACTAATGTGAGCTGTTTCACTAACAGCTGATTGTTTTTTGTTAGAGTGCCCTTGACTCCTATTGGTCAATGTCAGCCTGTCTTGAGCCATGAGAAAAGACAAAAAATGATGCTGTCTGTAGTTCATTTTAGCTCCTGCACGATAATACAATATAGAGATATAATAGAGAGCTACAGAGTGAGAACAGGGTGGTACATTTTATGGGCACACTACATGTTGTGTATGTGTTTGTATATTCAGTATATTTCATGTCTTTTGATGTTTCTCAGAGTTTCCTGAACTCTTTGCTGGACCCATTTGATTCAGCGTCCCAGAGGCAGTGATGTGGTTATGAAGGTCCTCAGATCAGCTCTGCATTCAGTTGGAAATAAATGTTTATTGTGTTTAGAGGAAATTGAATGTATCAAACCTCTGATCCTGTCGTTCAGTTTGTCCTGCTCCTCAGAGGATGAACTCCTAACACTCATCAGTCCTCTAGTGCCACCAGGCTGCAGGACGTGATAAATCGTGAGCCTGATGGGTGCAGAGTGTTCAGAGTAATGAGAGCACATTACAGCAGGACAAACTGCACTTTAATATTTAAAGAGAGTGAAGCAGCCGGCAGCTCTGCTGTCAGCTCTTATTATTACAGAAAAATATTCTGTTAGCAGCTCAAACCGTGCTCACATTAATGATATTTTTCCACCAGGCTTGAGGAGAAACAGCTGCAAAGAAAACACAAGATTTCTCATCAGAAACACATTTCATGATGGCACGAAGATGAATGAGAATTTAGACAAATAAAACTGATCCTGAACTCCTTGGATCCAGTTGCTCTCACTGCACACCTGATGAAGACCCTGGAGCGGCCGGTCCTCGTCTATCTCCGCCCTCCTTTTATGGACCCACTCAAATTTGCCTATGAACCTGCCATCCGAGTGGACCGTCTCACCTAGAAGCACTGTGAGGATCATGTCCTTTGATTTCTCCAGTGCTTTCAACACCATACAGCCTGCACTTCTGTGGGACAAGCTGGAGCTCACCTCACATCCTGGATCCTTGATTAAGATTCAGATTCAGATTCAGAATACTTTATTAATCCACGGGGGGAAATTGTTTTTGTTCCAGATGCTCCGTGCAAAGTTAAAATGGAAATATAGGATGAATGGAAACAAGAGATAAAGATACATTTATAAATAAAATAGTGGGACGCTGTTTAGCTCAGCTGGTAGAGCAGCGTCCCACATACAGAAGCTGTGTCCTTGCTGCAGCAGCCCCGGGTTCGAGTCCCGGCCCTTTACTGCGTGTCACTCCCCCTCTCTCTCATCCTGTTTCCTGTCATATCTTAAGCTGCTCTATCAATAAAAGCCAAAGGCCAAAACATAGATAGATACATAAATAAATAAATGAGTAAAGTAGAAAATTAAATAAAACAATGAAATAGACAATCTGAAGTGTTCAATGACCACTACAAGTATTAACAGATATACAGTGCAATATATATATGTTATGGGAAATATACAATATACAGTGAAATAGTTGTAGCATTGAAATGAAATGTGAATGAGTAATTATAGTTCTGTTTTGTTTAGTTTTTTTGTTTTGTTTGATAAATAGCCAAATGAGTCCAATCATCAGAGGGAGGAGCTGTACAGTTTAATGGCCACAGGCAGTAATGACTTCCTGGGTTAAGGTTCCTGTCTGACACTGCAGATGTTAAAGGAGCAGAGCCTCCTCAGAAAATCGAGGCATCTCTGTCCCTTCTTGTAAAGGACTTAAGTGTTTTTGTCCAGTCAAGCTTGTTGTCGATGAATACCCCCAGATATTTCTAGAGTCGTCCACATTATGCCCCAGGATGGAAACTGGGGTCACTGGTGTCCTGATTCTCCTCAGATCCAACACCAGCTCTTTGGTCCATTACCTCACTAACCGGCCACAGTATGTGAGGACTCTGGATTGTGTGTCAGACACAGTGGTCTGCAGTACGGGGCCCCCACAGGAAACAGTCCTGGCCCCTTTCCTGTTCACCCAGTACACTGCAGATTTCTACCATCAATCACCTCACAGCCCTCTACATGTTCTCTGACGACTCTGCTATCATCGGCCTCATCAGGGATGGGAATGAGAGAGCCTAAAGAGAACTTATTCAGGACTTGTGGACTGGTGCCAGCAGAACCACCTCCAGCTCAATGCCGGTAAGACCAAAGACCTGGTGGTGGATTTCTGCAGGCACAGACAACCCTGAACACAGGTGAACATCCAGGGTACAGACACTGAGATGGTGACATCTTACCGTACCTGGGAGTTCACCTGAACAATAACTGGACTGGACTGATCACACTGCAGCTACATACAAGAAAGGTCAGAAGGGCAGTCCACCTGCTGAGGAAACTCAGGTCCTTTGGAGTGCAGGGAGCACTCCTGACCTCTTTCTGAGTCTACTTGGCACTTAGGCCGAGTGGTGTAAAGTAGTGCTGCTGATGCCAGTGGGGCGGGCGTGATATGCAGGATATCTTGGTTGATTAGTGTTCTCAGTTTTATTTTAACTTTGTGACTCCCTCCATACCCTGGCCTCACAGGACACAGTACTGTGTGTGAGTGAGATAGGTACAGATGCTATGTAGATGATGTGGCGTCACAGTGAGTCAGATGTCCTCACCTCTGTGTGGACGAGTTTTACGAGACAGAAAACACCTTTAAGTCTCTGAACAGTTAATTTATAAATGTAAATCATATCATATATATTTAATTTATTAATAATTTATTTATTAAAGTACTCATTGTAGTAAATCATAAATCATAAATCCAATCAGCGACAGGAAGTCTCTCTAACTCAGAGGACTATTGCTGCCAAAAACATCAGGTCTGCTTCACCCAGTGACTTCCTACATTTCCCAGGATGCTCTGGGACAGAGCAGCCTGAGGGTGGACTGTAAAAATGTGAAACAGTCAGCTGGTTTTATTTTGACCTCAGGAAACAATTTTGCCTCAGTCGACACAAACTCTTTCAAGTTCTCCTGTTACAGAGCTCCTCTTCATCCTCCTCTTCAGTCTCCTCTTCATCCTACTCTTCATCCTCCTCTTCATCATCCTACTCTTCATCCTGCTCTTCATCCTCCTCTTCATCATCCTGCTCTACATCCTCCTCTTCATCATCCTGCTCTTCATTCTCATCTTCATCCTCTTCTTCATCTTAATCAGGTTTTAACTTGTCCTAGATTTTTATTGTCTCCTCGACACTTCCTGTTCCCACTTCAGATTCTACCTCACATTGAATAGCAATTCCTAGTATGCATAGCAACTTGCTGCAGAGTAAAATCATAAGAAATCCTTAAAAAAGTGAGGCGAGGTTAGGTGAGGTTAGACGAGGTGAGACGAGGCTAGGTGAGGTTAGACGAGGTTAGACAAGGTTAGGTGAGGTTAGGTGAGGTTAGGTGAGGTTAGACAAGGTTAGGTGATGTTAGGTGAGGTTAGGCGAGGTTAGGTGAGATTAAGCGAGGTTAGATGAGGCGAGGTTAAGTGAGATTAGGTGAGGTTAGAGGAGGTTAGGTGAGATTAGACGAAGTTAGGTGAGATTAGGCGAGGTTAGACGTGGTTAGGTGAGATTAGGTGAGGTTAGAGGAGGTTAGGTGAGATTAGGTGAGGTTAGAGGAGGTTAGGTGAGATTAGACAAAGTTAGGTGAGATTAGGCAAGGTTAGACGTGGTTAGGTGAGATTAGGTGAGGTTAGACGAGGTTTGGTGGCAGTACAATTTCATTCTCATCTCAGCGTCTGTTAGCTGAGTGTCAGCTGGAGTTTGGCTGATGGCCGGCTGGACGCCGCGAGTCCAGCATTCAGAGAATCAACTAATTTGACAACAGAATGAAATGCTGGTTTCATGTTATAGAAACTCAATGTGACCTTCATCGTGCTGCTGAATCTCACAGTTTAATCCTTCAGTCACAGAAACCAACTTCACAAAGAGACGATGATGAAACTGTGATGAAAGTGATGCACTGACATCAAGTACACATTTATTCAGTCTGTTTAAAAACATTTTATTACTATTATGATATCAAACAATGTGGAGCGACATGACGGCCGGCAGGGATTGATAGAATCTCAACCACAAGCTGAGGTGAAGTCTGGGAAAGTGTCAGGATGAGATCTGCACTGATTAATAGATAATGATTAGTAGATTAGAAATACACAGTGTAACATATAATTTACAAGCTGTCATGATGTGAGTTCAGGATTCTAATTTCTGTTTCTGTTTGATTGTGTTAGATATTTGTGAGAGTTGTGAGGGAGACGACATCAACATCAACACACACACCAAACTGAGAAACACAAAGCTGTAACTTGTACCAGAAGTAAAACTTTGTTTCAGATAAACTCCAGCTCCTCTGTGGGTTCAGCTAATTAAAATGGTTATCATTATTAAATGATGACCTCATTGACACTCTGCCCTCAAACATTCCTCCTGCTTTTATTTTTTAATCTGAACAGAAATAAAGAAGCTGAACATGTTTGGTTTCACTGCAGGCTTCAGATGGTTTCAACTGTTTGTCTTCAGTCTTCAGTCCGAACGTCAGCATGACTCCCTGTTGATTTATTGTGTTTCTCTGATGATAAACTGATGACTATGTTCATCCTGAAGCATCTCTCACTTTAACTGTGCGGAGTCGGTTTGAGACAGAACAAATTCTCTGAATCACTTCTTGTTTATTTACACGTTTGATGTTTGATGTCAATGTGTGATTCGTCACAACCCTCCAGAACCGTCTGTTCTCATGTTGCACACTCACGATCGAAACATTTACACAGAACATCAAAGCACCTGAAAACGACTCGGCCCAACCATCTTGAAATATGAATAACGGTTAAATCAAAAAATTATGTCAAAAGTTCAATGTTTCGTATTAGGGTACATCACCTTTAATTTAATCAGTTCTTTGCTTCATTCATAATTAATGTGACTGTCTCTTCTGGTTAGAGGACACAAGGATTTCTGATTGATGTTCCACCTGTCTCCATTCTGACATATCCTCTCTGTTCTCCTGCTGGTCCTTCCCTCTGGTCCTCCTGCTGGTCCTCCCTCTGGTCCTTCCCCTGGTCCTACCGCTGGTCCTCCCTCTGGTCCTCCTGCTGGTCCTCCCTCTGGTCCTTCCCCTGGTCCTCCCCCTGGTCCTCCCTCTGGTCCTCCCTCTGGTCCTCCCCCTGGTTCTCCGTCCTGGTTTTGTGTAGAATCGGTTCCACCTGCAGATGGTGATGGGGGTTCCAGAGTCTGGTCTGTCCGACCTGCTGCTGACAGTTCTGCAGCGGTCCGGTTGGAGGGAAGGTACTGCAGTCCTGTGTCGTGGCTGGGAGGAGTCTCAGGGTCTCCTTCAGTTCCTCGGAGGCCAGAGTGGAAGTGGTGCATCTTGGGGCGGTGATGGCGGGGCCACTTGGCACCTGCGAGCCATCCTGAACCTGACTCAGTCAGCACATGATGACACTCAAATCCATGACTTCCTGTCCCGACACTTCTCCACACAGAGTGAGCCCTCACCGGCGTCGGTGCTGCTGTTTGGAGCCGACCCACTGTGTGCAGCAGCGGTGCTTCGCAGCGCACAGGACCTGGGCCTCACGTTACCCATGGTGCACTGGGTTATTGGCCAGCCGCTCAGCCCTGATGCGTTGCATGCCATCGGGCTGCCGCTCGGCCTGCTGGCCTACGGAGAGGTGGAGAAGAAACCGCTCGACTTCTACATCAGAGACGCCCTGCAACTTGTCACCAGGGCTGTTGCCGCGGCAACCGTGGTGAGACCAGACCTGGCCCTGATCCAGAACATGGTGAACTGCTATGACAAACCCAACAAACACGAGGTGCAGTCATCAGGACAGTATCTGTCCAGGTAAGAGCAGCCTGTTATTATCTTCTAGAAAATAACATTATTATTGTTATTATTTTAATATCGTCATCATATTTGTCACTCTGTCTGTGAGTCTTGTAGAAAAGATGAAATATGTTTCAGACAGCAGAGATTTTAAACATAAACAAACATGTTTGTGTGTTCAGATCATGTTGATAAGTATTTGTGTGTCTACAGTTGATTAATATGGATCTGGTTGTGATCAGTGAAGAAGATTAATGTCCATGATGAATCACACAAACACACACGTATATATCTTAATATTTATTCAATATAAACATGTTGGAGGGTTAAACTTTATTCATGAGGAGAATGATTACACAGACTACAGCTCTCTGTCTGTCTGTCAAATTTGGTTCAAAGAGGCTTTATTGGCATGAAAGTTTCAACAACAATGTTGCCAAAGAATCCGAATTTACATTAATTATATATACAGTATATCCTGTGTGCCTGTTTGTGTGTGTGTGTGTGTGTGTGTGTCCGTCGGTCGGTCGGTCTCTCAGGTTGTGGCATGTTGATATATATTGGGCAGCAGATGTGCCCTGTCTGCTTCTCCCAGGAGTATTTTTACTTTTGATTGGTCATTCAGCTCTTTAAAATCTGAGATTAAAGAGCTGAATTTGTCAAAATAAATGTTTCTTGTTCCGTTGAATGTTTCACATGGTAGGAGAAAGTGCATCTCTGTCTTGACCTCACCTGTTGAACAGTGACAACATGTTCTATTTTCTTTTGGTTGCCATGATTTTGTGTGTTCTGTTTGGATTGTCAGTTTGTGGTCACTGAGCCTGAACCGGGTCAGGATCTGTCTGAGCCTGAACCGGGTCAGGATCTGTCTCTGCTTTCTATCTCTGACAGTAGAGAGATATTCTGCTAGTTCATGATCCCTGTTTAGGGCCAGATAACATTCTAATCTACTTTGGCTTTTAGTTTCTTCTTTCCAGTGTTCCAGAGGTTTCTTTATTGGTGTTTGGAGAGCAGTGTTGTTGTGAGGCTGGTCAGACTGTCTGAGAGGGCAGTTAGCCTCAGTACCAGCTGACACAGGGGACTCTGTTCTGGGCTCAGCTCTGAGTGTCTCGGCTGGACTGCAGGTGGTTAAAAAAGTTGAGTGTTCTCTTGTAAATGTTGGTTATCAGTGGGTAACTGCCTAATTCTGCTCTACATGCATTTGTTGGTGTGTTTCTGTGTTTGTGTAAAATGAATCTGCAGAATTCTGCACGTAAGTATTCTGTTGGATGTTTGTCCCAGTGGGTAAAGTTCTGATGACTGAGTGGACCCCAGACTTCACTACCGTACAGCACAATGGGCTGGATGACACTATCAGATATTTTAAGCCAGATTTTGACTTGAAATTATAAAATGTTCTCTGGATTGCATGTAAGGCTCTTCGAGGTTTTTCTTTTAGTGCCATGTTGAAACTGCCTGATGCTGTGATGTTATACCAAGGTAGGTATAACTCATGCTATGTTCAATGACATGATTATTTATGGTAAACTGGTGTTTGTTCTCCTGACATCTGGGGCGTTTCTGAAAGATCATGACATTAGTTTTCTTCATATTTACTGCCAGGGCTCAGTTCTGACTGTACTGTTCTACTATGTCCAGCTGTTGCTGTAGTCCTCGTTCAGCAGGAGACAGTAGAACAAGGTCATCAGCATAAATCAGAGACTTCACCTCTCTATCGAGGAGGGAGAGGCCAGGAGCAGCACATCGATCCAACTCAACAGCAAGTTCACTTATATACACAATAAATAGAGTCAGACTTGAATTGCAGCCCTGGCGAACACCTCTTCTCTGGGTCAAGAAGTCAGTTTGTTTGTCTCCAGTTTTAACAGCACATATTTTCCAAATACACTGAATTAACCAGATCATACATTTTGCCCCCTATACCACAGTGGAGGAGCCTGTAATAGAGCCCTTCATGCCGAATAGAGTCCAAAGCTTTCTTGAAATCAATGAAACAAGTGAATATCTTGCCATTTTTTGTTTGGTGTACATGTTTGTGAGTTAAAGTGTGAAGGGTATATACATGGTCGGTGGTGTTTTGGGAGGAAGCCAATTTGACTTTTACTCAGGATGGAGTGTTCCTCAAGGAAATCTAGTGTTCTTTTCTTGAGAATACTGCAGAATAGTTTACCCAGACAGCTGCTGACACAGATGCCATGGTGGTTATTAGGGTCTGATCTGTCCCCACTCTTATGAATGGGGGAAATGAGCCCTTTGCACCAGATGTCAGGAAACTATCCTTACTGTAGTACAGTACTGAACATCTTCTACTCTGCACCCTGCATCTCTGGTGAGCTGCATTTGAGCATTTTGTTTTTAATGCTGTCTGGACCACAAGCTTTCCTCGGCTGGAGAGATTTTTTCTGTGTGCTCAATTCTACCCAAGTAATGGGGAAATCAAGGAGGTTTTAGTTGTTTTTAATTGTTTCTTCTAATGTTTGAAGTTTTTCTTGTATAATACATTGATCTGAATTGATTTGATTTATTGGTATGTCTTTGTACAGATTTTCAAAATGTGCCCCCCAGATGTCACCATTGTCCCGACCAAAAAGCTGCACTTGAATGCACCACAAAGACTCCAGCGCCTCATGCGTTCTGAGAACATGTCTGACTGAAAGATATAAATGTCTCTAGTGAAGTGGAGGAGGAGAAAGGAGAAACACAATCTGATTTAATATTCAGGAAGCTGGTCGAAGTGTGATGAACTGCTTCCTGTTTATGCTCTCAATGTTTCTATGTGTCAATATTTCTAGTTTCAAATCCAAATTTAACTCTTATTTTTAACCTAATTTGTAGAAAAATAAACACTGAGTGACATTGTCTTTGATAGAGCTGCGGTCAGCATTAAAGATTTTATTGCTCTCATTCATTCATCTAATTTACATCACTGCATTGCTTTTGTTCCAGTTATCTGACCCCTCAAGTGGATGCCAGTTTGTTTAACTTGCTAATGCTAGCTAGCTTTTTACTTTTCTTTCCACAAAGTGGAAACTACCAGACTGTTGATGCTGATGAAACTCAGATACCACGTGACACCAACGGCTGACGAACCTTGTTAGAAGTTGAACCTACTGTCAGAATTCTGAAACAGAGATCAACAAAACAATCATTCTACAATGATTAATTCACAGTCATAATAATGTTTTTAGGATTTTTGTTCTGCACCTTTCTACAAGCTGATGTTTTCAGTGAATTACAGGAAGTGACGAGTCACAGAGAAGTCACATGATTCATGACATTATCAGTTATTCATCTTGGACAGGAAACAGTTTGATGGTCCTGCCTTTTGCAAATGTAAGTGTTACCTGTGTTTTATTCTGTCCTGTAGGTTCCTATCCAACACGTCTTTCTCTGGTCTGACGGGTCCAGTCCGGGTCCATCAGAACCAATCTCAGGTGCTCACCTCGCAGCGGTTCCACATCTGGAGCCTGCGTCGGGACGCACTGGGTCAGCCCACCTGGGTGACAGTGGGCAGCTGGGAGGGAGGCGAGCTGCAGGTGGAGGAGCAGGGGGTGTGGCAGGGACCCAAAACTCGACACAGGACAGAGGGGACGGGCAGGAGGACCAGGGGGCGCTGGAGGGCTGGGATGCCAGTGCTGGGGAGTCGAGTGCGAGTGGTGACGCTGGTGGAACATCCCTTCGTGTTCACACGGGACGTGGACGATGAGGGCAGCTGCCCGGCTGGGCAGTACTGCCTTGACGCCGGCACCAACAGCTCGGAGAATCTGGAGAGGTTCTTCCAGGAAGTGGCGGGCGGGAACAGCAGCTTCCTGCCACCAGAGTACAGTAAGTGTTGCTATGGTTACTGCGTCGACCTGCTGGAGAAGCTTGCCGAGGACCTGGGCTTCGAGTTTGACCTTTACATCGTTGGGGACGGGAAGTATGGCGCGTGGAAGGGTGGACGCTGGACGGGTCTGGTGGGCGATCTCCTAAACGGGCTGGCAGACATGGCCGTCACCTCCTTCAGCATCAACTCAGCTCGCAGTCGCGTCATTGACTTCACCTCTCCCTTCTTTTCCACCAGCCTGGGCATCCTGGTGCGTAGTAAGGACACAGCAGCCCCCATTGGTGCCTTCATGTGGCCTCTGCACTGGTCCATGTGGGTGGGCATCTTCCTGGCTTTGCACATCACAGCGCTCTTTCTCACGCTGTACGAGTGGAAGAGTCCGTACGGCATGACACCTCACGGACGCAACAGGATCCGTGTGTTCTCGTACTCGTCGGCTCTGAACCTGTGCTATGCCATTCTGTTTGGACGCACCGTCTCCTCCAAGACGCCCAAGTGCTGGACGGGTCGCTTCTTAATGAACCTGTGGGCCATTTTCTGCCTGCTGGTGCTGTCCAGCTACACCGCCAACCTCGCCGCCGTCATGGTGGGCGAGAAGACCTTCGAGGAGGTTTCTGGGATCCACGACTCAAAGGTGAGAACTTGGACTGACTGCAGGTACTAGTGGTGCAACGGATCATCATTGATCAGTGATCCGTTCGGATCAATATCTTCGGTTCGGCACACACGTTATCCACGGATTGATTTATGAAAAAAAAAGTTGTGAGCATGTTCAATCCACACACTTGTTAAATGCAGAGCGTGGTCATGGCGAACGGAGGAACAGAGGAGCTTGAACGCCCCGCGTCATTTAAATCCCCTGCATGGGAGCATTTTGGCTTCCCTGTCATATATAATGATGAAGGAAAGAGGTTAGTGGATAAAACTGTGATGGTGTGTAGGCACTGTAGCACAAGAAATCCATATGACAGTGGAAACACATCTAGCATGGCCACGCATTTGAAGCGACATCACCCCGGTGTTTCACTGACACGAGTGAAAACGAAGGCTGCTCAACAATTGCTTATTACCGCGGCATTTGTCTTGTCTTTTTTTTTTCTTTTTTTTGCTGATCCAAAAAACGATCCGAACCGTGAGTTATTTGATCCGTTGCACCTCTAGCAGGTACTGACCTCTGCTACCTGGTGATGTCATCACCATGTGACATCATCAAACAGCGGTCAGGTGTCACTGTGATCACTGAATCAGCTTATTCATCAGCTCTTTGGATTCAATCATCAATGATCCTGATGACTAAACCGATTGATGGAGTCGATCAGGATTCTGTGATGATCTTCTATGTTAAGATATTGATCATTATTCAGAGAGGAAGGACAGGAAGAAAACTCGATGGCGATCCGATAATAGATCAATATTAGCTTTGATTTAGTTTAAGTGGAAACAGAAGTCAAACTGATGAAAACATAAAATCTGACTCCAGCATGTTGTTCACTCTTTCTGCTTCCTGCGCTAAAATAGCAACAGATTCAATTTGTTCTCTGGGTCACCTGCCTCGTCCTAATTACACTTTAATTCAGCAGCTGATTGAAGCATGAAAAGAGTGTTTAAACAGCCGGGGCTGCTGGGAGATGTGTGTGTGGGGGGGTAATTGGACGTCCATCTGTGTGTTATTATCTTTCTTATTTTGAATGTGCAGAAACTGACAGAGCAGAAAAACACTGTGATGCCTTCTCAACGTTGTGTGTGTGTGTGTGTGTGTGTGTGTGTGTGCGCGCTCTTGAGCTTTAGCGATTTCATCCAATAGATTTCTCCATTAAAAAGCCTTTATTCCTCATGTTGCTGAGTTGTTTTTTAAATCATCACAAATGTTTCCAACAATTTCCAAGCGAGACAAACTAACACTGTGTTTAAGTGTTGTCACTATGACTTCACGAGAGAGGAAAAGGAAGGAAGTCAGAGAACAAGATGAAACACTACGTGAAGCAACTTTAAACCATGACCTCGTCTGTCAACATGTGTGCATTCAAAACAATGTAACGACCCGTCACATTGAAAATAACATAAAAATATATGAAATGAAAATTCTCCTTCTACTTCTTCTTCCTCTTCCTCTTCCTCTTCCTCTTCCTCTTTCTCTCCTTCTCCTTCTCCTTCTTCTTCCTCTTCCTCTTCACTTCCTTCTTCTTCTTCTTTTTTGGTGTGTCAGCTGCATCACCCATCATGGGGTTTTCGTTTTGGGACAGTGAGGGAGAGCAGCGCCGAGGACTACATGAAGAAGAGTTTTCCAGAGATGCATGAGTACATGAGACGCTTCAACGAGCCAACTACACCTGAAGGGGTCGCCACTCTCAAGTAAGAGAACCAATGAGAACTGACGAGAACTAGAGGGAACAGAGGAGAACTAGAAGGAACAGAGGAGAACCAGTGAGATCTGACGAGAACTAGAGGGAACAGAGGAGAACTAGAAGGAACAGAGGAGAACCAGTGAGAACTGACGAGAACTAGAGGGAACAGAGGAGAACTAGAAGGAACAGGAGAACCAGTGAGAACTGACGAGAACTAGAGGGAACAGAGGAGAACTAGAAGGAACAGAGGAGAACCAGTGAGAACTGACGAGAACTAGAGGGAACAGAGGAGAACTAGAGGGAACAGAGGAGAACCAGTGAGAACTGACGAGAACTAGAGGGAACAGAGGAGAACTAGAGGGAACAGAGGAGAACTAGAGGGAACAGAGGAGAACTAGAAGGAACAGAGGAGAACCAGTGAGAACTGAGAACTAGAGGGAACAGAGGAGAACTAGAGGGAACAGAGGAGAACTAGAGGGAACAGAGGAGAACTAGAAGGAACAGAGGAGAACCAGTGAGAACTGAATAGAACTAGAGGGAACAGAGGAGAACTAGAGGGAACAGAGGAGAACTAGAGGGAACAGAGGAGAACTAGAAGGAACAGAGGAGAACCAGTGAGAACTGGACAGAACAGGGAGAGTGTTTGCTTTAGACAGATTGAGCTTTTCTTCAGTTCAGTTGTCAGGTCGAAGTCATCACCATGGAGCTGCTGCTCTGATTTGGTTTGGACACGTGGTTCTTTAAGGAGAACATTATTTTTGTGTTTAAATATTTGGTTCTGTCCCACAAACAGTCCACTGGTGTCCCTCTTACAGATGTTTAAACAAAGACTTTAACAGTGGTCTCTGGCTGTTACTGGAAACACAGAACCAGAACAGACCAGAACCAGAGCCCAGACTCCATCTGAGCTGCGTCATACCAGTTGCTGTGTTTGGTTGCTGTAGTAACTGCGTTGCTCTGTGTTGAAGGACAGATCCTCCTCAGCTTGACGCCTTCATCATGGACAAAGCTCTGCTCGACTACGAAGTTTCCATCGACGCCGACTGTAAACTGGCAACTGTCGGGAAACCCTTCGCCATCGAAGGTGTGTTTTTTTTTTATGAAACATATTTCATGAAGTTTCATCATCAGGACCAATCAGAGGAGGGGACTGTGTCCCTGCAGATGCTCTGACAGTTTAAAGATGTTTAGTCCTCAAAAATCAACTTGACTCCATCACTTGATACATGTTTACATTGCAGACTCACATGACTCTCACTACATGCTGCAGACTCACATGACTCTCACTACATGCTGCATTGTCACACAGGGGCACCGCCAGGGATTTTGGACCCCATGAAAAAAAATCAAATTGGGCCCTTGTATAGGCCGGAGAAAAAATTTGATGCCGTTTTTATATAAAACTATGCATTTTAATGATATTTTTGACTATCATTCCCATATTTTGGAAAAAAAACCTTGTAGTCCTACATGCAGGTCTGATTTATCTCCACAACTGTACACTCACAGGTGGTGACTCTGGATTTGGGGGGGAAAAATACATATATGAGGCTGTATGGTTGTTGCAATTTAATCTTCTGATTTCCAGAAAATATAAACATTCCTCTGATTGCACTGAGAGTTGTATTGAGTCACACAGTCTGCATGCAGCAGAAATTTTCTCCTCTGTTCCTACTGCAGAGCAGGAAGGTGAAAGTCCAAAACTACTGACCAAACACTCTATTTTAGTGATAGCTGAATTTGAACTATATCATATATAAACATGCAAAAGTGTTTTTAATACATGAAAATCATTCTGAAATAAATATGGATTATAGGCTATTTTTAATTTATAGGGTGCTGACAGACAGCAGCTGCTGCTGATGATGATGATGATGATGCACTTGACATATCTGTTCGAACAACATGTTTATTTTAATTATACTCTGCCTCATTGATCATTATGTGAGAAAATAATTTGTGTTTGAATCTCTGTCATTAATGAATATTTCCTTTTCTTTTTTTGTAATGGTAAAAAGAATAAGAGAGACAGAGAAATCCCCACAGACTCCCTGCAGTGATGCTAACTGGCATGTCACTGAAAACAATGTTACTCACCTTCTT
>CAEMYA010000036.1:171902-182348 GCA_903131615.1 Diplodus sargus
AGGTGTGGGCAGACTGGGACAGGGAGGGACAGGTGTGGGCAGACTGGGACAGGGAGGGACAGGTGTGGGCAGACTGGGACAGGGAGGGACAGGTGTGGGCAGACTGGGACAGGGAGGGTCAGGTGTGGGCAGACTGGGCTGCTGCTGACTCGTCTTTTGTTAAGTCTGCTAAAAGGAGCAGGGACAATGATTTAACATGAATATCTTGCTAAACGTTTCCCTGCACTGATTAAATGTTGATGAAATGTAGGCTAACACTAGTCTGTAGCTAGCTAGCTTATTTCACTGTGGACATTAAGCCAACAGGTTAATACACTCACAGACTGAAGGCTCCCACATTTACTGGTGAAACACTGGGTCACAGATTGATTTCCTTTGTCTTTCCTCTCTCTCTTTCCTCTTTCCTTTTTTGAAAACCAGATTTTGATTTAGGCAACATAGTGATCACTTTAGTTCTGGCGCATCTACTGACTGCAACTAAATATGTCACTATAAGTGCTAAGACAGGACCAAACCATTTCATGCGGATACAGGGGGGTGGTGGGTCAATATGGATGTTACTTTTTGGTCAATATTATTTAACTTTTATTGCCAAAAACAAGTAAAAAGAAAGAGATCGTTAATTGTATTACTATATTTGAAATATATACTCAATGATGATGGTTAAATAATTTTATATTAGTTTTTTTTTTACCTATTTTTTGGGGCCCCTGTCAGTCAGGGGCCCTTTGAATTGTACTAACTTTTCCCCCCTATACAGCCCCCCTGTTGTTACATGACTCTCTCTACATGCTGCATTGTCACATGAATCTCTCTACATGCTGCAGTGTCACCGTGACCCACAAGCTGTTAAACAAACTGCAGCAGAGTTTATCAGCGTGAAATAAAACCTTGAATCAGAGACGGTCGACATGAAACTTGTTGTTGAAAGATTTGATATATAAAAAGATAAAAAGATATTTATATACAAACATAGTAACTGAGACTGAATCTGATGACAATTTTGGATTTATCACACAGACAGAAGGAAGTTCACTCAGTTACATATTATTTATAGGATTTTTTATACAATCCAGCTGTGCTTTGGCCCAGCCCAGTTTATTGTTGTTTGTTGACAGGTTATGTGTCGGCCTGTTGTTTATTGTTGTTTGTTGACAGGTTATGGTATCGGCCTGCCTCAGAACTCTCCTCTGACCTCCAACATCTCAGAGTTCATCAGCAGGTATAAGTCTGAGGGTTACATGGACCTGCTGCACGACAAGTGGTACAAAGTGGTTCCATGTGGGAACAGAGTGTTCGCCGTCACTGAGGTCAGTGGCAACATGTTTACAAACAACATGTGCGCAACTATTTATAAACAACATGTAAACGTTGTTTCCATAAAACGTGTACACAAACATCATAAACAATAAGTGAAAATTGTTTACAAACAATGTGCACCCCGTTTTTGTGTTTCAAAAATAATAATTTTGTAGCATCTGTAATTGTGACAGATTTGTTTCTTTATGGATTATTCCAGTTTTGGTTTTATTAAAAAATAAAATGTAAATTAAAAAGTCTTTACAAACATAATGAAATTAAACCTAAATATGTTAAAGATATTGTGAGAATAGATTGTGTATTTGTGTGACATTTGCATATGAGTAGTGTTATTAGTAAGACATTAGAGTGTCAGTGTTCAGCTGCTGCCCCCTGCAGGTCTCTCTGACTCACTGACATTATTTTATCATGCACTCCTGATTACCTTGGATAATGAAAACTTTATTGACACAACATGTTTCAAGTATTCATGATCAGAGCGTGTTGTTGTTCATTTATTAAGATGACAGTAAACATGGACACAAACAGGAGGTGCTACCACGACATACAATCAGATGAATCAGAGAAATCAATCACGTGGATGTGATGATGAAACAGTTCAGCTGCTGTCTGAACCTGTTTTATTACATTTGTATTACTTGTGTTTCTCTCCTGTTTTCGCTTATGTAGCGCCATCATCAGGTAAACATTTAAATTTGTCCAATAATTTGGTTCATGAACAGAAACCTGCAAAACTGTTGACATTCACATGGACTCCTTGTTTACTGACAATAAGCTGATGTTAGCATGATAACATGCTAAACCAAAATGGTGAACAGGACACCTGCTAAACCTTAGAATGTTAGCATTGTCACCGTGAGCATGTTGATGTTAGCATGTGGCTCAGAGAGCAGCTGTTTCTACAGCATCACAGAGATGTTAGCGTGGCTGCAGACTCTCAGTCTGGTATTACATTTTTATATATTTTATAAATTCATCTCAGTTTCATCATCTTTTCTGTTTCATTCAATAACAACAAACAGAAATCTGTTTTGTTTTAAGACCAGACCTTATCTCATAATTACAAAAGCATGCAAAAACAAAACACATTTTCCTGCAATTATAAATCTATACTTCATTTTGTTTCATTGTTTTCACTGAAATTCATAAACATGCGGTTGAAAAACAGGAAGGAAGGCCTCTGTCCGTCTCCTTCGATGATGTTTTCTTCTTTTAAAAACATTTTTTTCTCCATTAAATTTCAGCTGCTGAAGTTTTCTGGAAACCTTTTCTTCTGCTTCTGTCTCTTCTGTCACAGTCTTCACTTTTCCTCTTCTGTCTCTTGTCAGACTCTTCAGATGGGGATCAGTCACTTCTCAGGACTCTTCTTGTTGTTGTGTATTGGAGTGGGCGGAGCTTTGCTGACTCTGGCAGGTGAACACGGTTTCTACCAACTCGTCCTGCCACACATCCGCCGCCGACAGAACCTCAAATACTGGCTTCACACGTCACAGGTGAGAGTGTGTGTGTGTGTGTGTGTGTGTGTGTGTGTGTGCGTGTGTGTGTGTGTGTGTGTATAGCTGCTCTGTGATTACAACAAATAAAATCTGTGAAAGCCAGTCGGAGGTGAACACCGGACTCAATTCCAACTCCATTCAATAATCTGATCATTTAACAATATATTTCTATGTAGACAACATTATGACTTGTTCAGAATCAACAGACAAAAACGTAACTTTGTGTTCTATCACATGAACACACCTCATCAATCAGCTGCACAGAGGACTCTCGGTGTGCTGCAACATTCATTCATTCGTGTTAAGTCCTCTTCCACCTCTGGGTGGTGTAGTTCTCCCTGTTTGTATTTTCTTTTGGTTGCTCCAGTTCTCTGCCTCTCCCTAATGTGTTTCAGGTGTGAATCCTAATCATGGGGTGGAGCCTCTACCTGTAAGAGCAGGTGTTCCTGCAGCGTTCGGGCTCTCTCTCATCCCTCCACGCCAACTGTTGCGCCTGCTTCTGTTGTGTTTTCACATTCTTGATTTCCTTTAAATTCCCTGTTTAATATCATTTTGTAAATAAATACCTGAGACACGTGCTCCTTCTGACTTTGGTCATTGTTGTGTTGCAGTTCGGGTACCTGGTTGTAACAATTTGTCATGAGTTATCACTGAGTGTGTTTATTAAGTCCCGAACATTCTGACGCGTCCAATTTAGAACCAGTTGAGAGATCGATGAGTCAACATCTGTTAAATTCTCTGTTAGCTCAGTCATGAAGCATCCTCAGTGTATTATAGTTCACTATGACTGGTATGTAATGCACCAGTGGTTCTAAGGAGGTTCTGCAGGAGGTATTGAAGGTCCTGAAGGAGGTGTTGAAGGTTCTAAATGAGGTATTGAAGGTTCTGTTGGAGGTGGTAACGATTCTGCTGGAGGAGGGGAAGCTGGTGAAGGTTCTGAAGAGGTCTGGATGGTTCTGAAGGAGGTGGTGAAGATTCTGATGAAGATGTTCAATCTTCTGAAAGAGATGTTAAAGGTTCTACAGGGGGTGGTGACAATTCTTCAGAGAGAGGTGTGAAAGGTTCTGCAGGAGGTTTTTAAAGTTCTGCAGGAGGTGTAGAGGTTCTGCAGATGGAGATGCAGAGGGAGCTGGCAGCTGTTGTCTCACTGGGTTTTGTGCTCAAACTGAGCGGCTGTGAAGGTGAAACTTGATCTGACTCTTGTGTTTGACAGAAAATCCATCGAGCTCTGAATATGACATATGAAGACGTGAAGAAGCAGCAAGTGGAGAAAGAAAAAAGGTTTGTCATCATGACATCACAGGCTTTTTGAAAACATGTTAATGAAACAGATGGAGGATAAAGACTGAAGAACAATGTTCTCATGTTTGTCTGTTTCTGTTCAGTTGTAACTTGCAGAAGTGTCAGCCTCCCTCAGGCCCCTCAGCCCCCCCCACCCCTGGAGCCTCCGCCAAATGGAACAACGAGACCTGTAAAGACGCCGCTGCTGCCGCCGCCGCCAAGGATGCTCGAGACTTTAAAAGAGTCCACTTCAACTTGGAGACCCTCAACACTCGCCGCCTGCTCGCTCGCATAGCAGCCTCTGACGTCAGGGGAGGCGGGGCCAAATGTGAAGGGGGCAGTCCTGCCAAGCCGCGGCTGCTTAACAGCCAACTGTGTGAGAATGGAGGGCCAGCAGCTTCTTTAGCCAGCCTGGTGCTTTCTCTGCCCTCAGTATCATCCTCTTCCTCTGCCTCCTCATGTGTTCAACCCAAAAGTGTTGCCTCTCTTCCTGCATCAGTGGCCCCACCTCCCACTGCAGTGGCCCCACCTCCCACTGCAGTGGCCCCACCTCCCACTGCAGTGGCCCCGCCCCAGCCTGGCGAGCTGCAGGAGCTGCAGGAACAGATTGAACAGATGAGGGAGAAGCTGCGGACGGCTCTGGCCAGGAGGGCCGAGATCCAGACAACTCTGGCCAAACCTGTCGCCACGGTAACCAACAACACAACTCCAGTTTCCACGGCAACAGCAGCAACGACGGCGACAACAGTAACAACGGCAACAACAACAACAGCAGCAACGATGAGAGCCCCGCCCACCACAGTCACTCCGGTAATGTCGCTCCCTTCAAACATGAGGTGCGTGACGACCATGACGGACCCACCTCACAAAGTCTTGTCCAAAGTCCGTCCCTTCCAAAGCAGACTGACCAATCAGAGGAGGTGATGCTCTTTGTGCAGATCACTGTGAACACAGCAGCAATTTTTAAACTGTTGATTTTAATTTTTAATTTTAATTTAGTCTCTTATGGAAACTTGAAATACAATCAGGGATTTTAAGGGATTCTTGTGTCAGGAGGACTCACAAAAAGGGGACACTTATTTTAGTGAGAAGCAACAGAGGACCCCAAAGTGAGCCCTGGGGTCCACCAGATTAAAGCACTTATAAGTTTGACTCTTTGATTAAATAGTTTTGCAGTTGTGCTTCCTTAAAGCAGCTTCTTGATCATTTTCACACGTCTCTGTGAGACGCTCACCTTTTAGAATCAGTAATATTTAAATCTCTGATCTTCAGTTTCGACTCAGACTTTTTGGACCGGCCGCTGTGACACTCAATTGTGGAAGAAACAGGACCAACAAGAAATCCAAGAACCAACAGGATGAAAAACTACAATAAGTAAACACAAAAGTAAACCAGGTGGAGACTCGAACTGCAGATTTACATCCAACACAAATGTTGCTGTCAATGCAATAAGCAGTTTGTTCTGTGTGAAGTAACAGCACCTTCATGTTAAATGGGAAGTTTACAGGTAAGTTTCCTTCATAAGATGTTCATCTTCAACAAAGGAACAAATTCAGGTGTTAAACGCACATTTGTGATGGAACCTTTCCAGTTTAACCTCAACTGAAACACGAGTTTCATTTAAGGTTTTTTAATTTTATTTATTTATCTCCGGTCACCATATTATGGTCGCTTTAAAAAGTTGGGAACATTTTCAACGGTGAACCCCTTAATTCATTATAATGATCCAACAAACCGCTTTAAAAATCCTTTATGTATTAAAAGCCATAATGTGGCACCATAACACTAAGCCAGCGGTGTGGACTGAAGCTGGGATTTGGTTTTTAAGGGGTTTTTTTTCTCCCTCAAGCTCCTAAAACTGTGCAGGTGAGCCATTATTTATCCCCATAATGTCCCAGTAAATACTCAATCATTTATTTTCCTGGTAATGATGTATTCCAGGTATTTTGATGGGAGTTTAAGTCATGGCTGAATCAATAGATTGTAACATCTTGAGATATTTGATGTATTATCTTAACAGTTTAAAGGCTTTTTAAGCAGACAAATAACATGAACTCATCTCATAGTTTAAACTTTAACTGGGCCTCAGTGTTCAGTTGTTATTTAGTAAAGTTTATTTCCGCTCCTTTAAGAAAACCCTTCATCGTGTGAATTATCCATCAAACCCTTTGAATTGATCTGTATTGATAAACTGTGCAGATAATCTATTAAAATGTCTTTATATGTTACAGTGCATTCATGTATTAAATGTCCCTTTGAAGATGCCTCGATCCAAACAAATAAGATTTCTGATGTCTCAATATGTCATTTTTAAACTACTTGCTTTTTAAAAAGAAAATATACTGTTAATGTGCCATGGTGTTATCGATTATCCCTGCTTTCTAAGGGCTTTTCAAGGGTTTAACTGGAGTCCGGGGGTTTGAGGGGTCATTTGATGGACTGTAAAATGTTAAAGTGTTTAGAGATGGATTCTGCTCAGTTTAAGGAGGTTTTTCCTCCTTAAAGTGGCCTGTAGTTCACCGTCCTGTAGAAAGAAATGATTCAAGCGTTGTAGCTGTGATTTGCTTTTTTAATCTTGTGATGGCAGAGAGTTGACAGGATGCCCATGATGCAGGACTGAAAGCTGCCGTCTTTGAACCCTTACTGTGTTTTAAGTAACTGACTGACTTCAAGAACAGGGAACAGCTCTGCATGCTAACTGCCACGAGTTAATACAGCTAGCAGGTATGCACTGAGCCTCCTGCACTGAACAGCGCCCCCTGCTGTTTGCACTGATGACAGTTTATATCGGAAGTCACAATAACTTTCAACTTAAAGGGACATTACCACATTTTATGAAATTCCCTGTATTCTTCAGATCTTAGATGTTTCTGTGTGTCCAGGACTGTTAGCCTAGCTTAGCACAAATTAGAAGCAGAGGGAAACACAAACACTGTCTTTTAAGCTAAGCTAGGCTAACAGTCACTGACAAATAGTGGAGAGAAAAAAGGGAGGCCTGTCCCTTTATGAAACTCTATGACAGATCAGGTGAGATCAGGTGTACCCACAGATTCAATCCATGTCTTCCCTTCAAGTGTTGGTTTCTGTGAGGCGTTCACTGACCCGTCGGTTGAAAGTAGTGAGCTGTGAGGCGTTCACTGACCCGTCGGTTTAAACTGGTGAGCTGTGAGGCATTCACTGTCTTGTCTATTCTGTGTGAAAAGTGAAACTAAGGATGTTTCTGTTCATGTTGAAACATTAAAAAGGAAGTCAGTGTGTTACCAAAGTGAGACTGTTGTTTCTTCTTTTTTTAACTCACTGAACATGTTTTAATTTCACTGATGTTAAAATTGTAAAATTCCACATGGAAAAAAAAACAAACAGAAAAAGAAAGTGTTACATACATTTTTTCAGCTTCAGTCATAAAATAATAATATGAATACCAATAGTAATAATCATCATCATCATTATTATTTATACAATGCTTTTCTTTTTAGCAATGAGCAAAATATGATTGAGTAAAATACTTAATACAAGTTATAGAATATGAGTAATACAAAAGTTGAATAAAATACCGAACATGATATCAGATTAAGACATTTACGCTGAATAAACAATAATAAAAACAGATCAGGAAAGCTGGAAACAAAACAGCGGGCTTGCATTTATAAAAATGTACAAATATATGAAATAGCATAAAACATATTCAGTGCAGGTGCAGGTGGTGGGAGAGAGCAGGATGATGGACAAGCTGTCATCGCTGCTGGTGCAGGAGTCCCACCCCCTGCAGGACACTCTCACAGCACTGGGCAGCTCCTTCAGCAGCAGACTGATACACCCTAAGTGTGTGAAGGAGAGGTATCGCAGGTCCTTCCTTCCTGCTGCTGTCAGACTGTACAACCAGCACTGCTCCCAGTAGCCTATTGACCTCACCCTGTACTCTGCACTGTCTGCACAAAGGTCACTTCTGGTTTTGCACCATCTGGTCAATTTCCTTAACACCTATATTTATTCCGTATTTATTATCTGTATTTAAAATCTATGTTTAAAACAATACTAAACAAAACAAGAAAAACTGCTGTTAAATTGTGCACTATATCATGTAAATATGTATATATGTCTATTTCTTCCCTTTATAATTTTATTGCTTATTTTTGCTATTGTTTCTGTTCTTGTAATATGTTTCTGTTTTTGTAATATTCTGTCGCTGCTGTGACAAACAAATTTCCCCGTCTGCGGGACATTAAAGGAATTCTGATTCTGATTCTGATTCAGACATTCACAATATCACGAGACACAGACACTTCCTGTTTACAGTGCATTGCCTGCATGATGTGGAGCGATCAATACTCATTCCCATGGATCTTTCTGTAATTCTGATATAATAATACGCTGTTAATTATTACCGTAAAAATACGTCCAAATTCGAAAAGTAATGTGCCGTTATTTCTAAATATGGTAAAATACTGTAAATTTAGAAACTTTTTTACAGCAATGTAACATTTTTTAATTACGGTTTATTACTGATTGAAGAACAAAAAATAATATCAAGTGTAGAATTTTACGGTATAATAAAGTATTTTTCTCTTTTTCAGGCAACTCAAATCAAACTTGACCGTTAGTCTGGTCACAATCAAAATCCTGTTGCACCAGGTCCCATCATCTGACTTAGCACATAGAATACAATACAAAGAAATTTAGAAGTAGGTGTAAAATAGCAGAGATGCATATTTTTTTTCAAGACAGGAGAAAGAAAAATAAGAACTGAGGAACACGATTTTCCCTCCGAGTTGGAGCATTTCTAATACCTGCTGCCTCCCTGCTTGGCTTCATCCTGCTCCATTATCCTGCTCCTGTAGATTACTTAACAAGGTAAATGCAATCTTATCAGTCCGCATAACCCAGTTATGTTATTTTGTGTTGAATATACGTTTTATTTAGTCAAATTTACTGCTTGATGTTATTTGTAGTGAACCATGTGTTGCAAGCAGTGAACAAAATTACATCTTTCTGAGCAAACAAAACCACATTACCAGTAAGGTGTTGATTTATCTGATTTTCTTAGTCACATTATTGAAATTCCAAGCAATCACTGTTAACGTTAGCTGGCTCGGTCTTCGTCATTAGCAATTTACTGTATTTGTTATCAAATCAGGGACTAGGCTCTATTTTAATATTTTGCTGTGTAACTATTTCAAGTAAAAAAGTTTTTAGGACATGTGTTGCTTTTCCAGGGAGGAGAAACTTGCTTGTTATGTAGAATGATGCGCATTGGAGCCAAAAGGTTGATTGTAACATGCACTAAAGTTATACAGCTGATGTAATAATTGTATTAACCTGTGGTAACAGCCTGAGTGACTTTAGAGTCTGTGTTGGACGAGTGACATTATTCTGCTGTAAAGGCTTCTAGGTTGCATTGTAAACATGATAACTTGCAACATATGTTTTAAAACCTGCAGCAATACATGAGCACATGTCAAGCATATGCAAACTCATAGTTACTTTCGTTCTCACACGTATCGCCATACATATGGAAAGAATTCAACTAAAATTGATAGTGCAGGTGATTTAACTTGTCATGTTGACTCATGTAGCACAAAGTGTGAGGATATTCGGAGTCTTCTTTCACATCTGAAAAGTCATATAACCGAAGGCAAGACAGTTTCATGCCCTTTTAGACTATGTGACAAAAAAATTTACAGTGAAGTCTACATTCACCTCGCATGTGTCTAGAAAGCACAAAGACTGCTCCGAGGACAGTCTAGTTGCCCCAATTGCAAATTCAAGTAGCACTAGTGATAATAATGAGTATTGTGGTTTGCAGTTTGAAAATCCCAGTCAGTCCAGCTAGTGTAAAAATCCCATTCTACACTACTTACATGCATTTACAGTAATAAACTGTTTATGGTAATCTCCATAAACAGTTTACAGTAGGAAATGTAAAATAACAGTAACAAATTCCTTGTTAAATTACGGTAAACTACTGCCAGCTGCAGTTGCCAGCATGATACTGTTATTCGACAGTACCTACCGTAATCTGCAACAACAGTTTATTACCGTAAAAAATATTACAGTATCATACTGTAAAGTATATATTCTCTACAGTACACTCCCGTAATATTTTTTACGGTAATAAACTGTTGTTGTAGATTACAGTAGGTACACTGTAAAATAACAGTATCATGGTGGCAACTGTAGCTGCCAGTATTTTACTGTAAATTAACAGGGAAATAATTTACAGTGTACATAATATATGGCATTGGTGTTGAGAGTGGCTGAGAAGGACCCTGGACAAACTACTCTCCATCCTGGACAACACCCACCACCCTCTGCACAGCACCTTCATCCATCCATCCATCCATCCATCCAT
>CAEMYA010000036.1:190129-200344 GCA_903131615.1 Diplodus sargus
CAGACAGACAGAGGTTCCTTGCTTTTATAGAGAGATTGTCAGCACAGTTTAGGGTTTCAGGGTTTTCCCCTTAAAAGTCAATAAACCTGTTAAACACTGAAGTCATTCATTCATTTATACCTTGAACAGGACAAACATGTTTTTATAACTAAAACCTGGTCTAAAGTCAGTGGAGCTTATTCAGATGCTATTTTAAGGGCGCATGCTTGGACATAATGTAGCGTGTGCTCAACATGCAAACACTTCGCTTTTCTCATCTACAAGGAAGCAGTTCCCGTTTTTTGCAAATCATACAAAAAAAGTTGAAAAGATTTAAACAGAAGAACTAATTCTTTTTCCCTCTGATATGCGACGCACCCGCCGTAGCCGAGAGGGTCCGGGAGTGGCAATGCGCGATGTGCTCCTAGTGGAGCAGGTGGAGGGAGATGGAGTTGGGGGAGGAGGAGGAAGGAGTAAGGTGCACAACAGGAGCAGGTGATGCGTTTGGAGACTTGAGGTGATGCGCCTGAGAGGCGGCAGCAGCAACATCGCCACCCGGTCAAGACGGGCATTAATACCTTGCCGCATCCCGGACAGTGCGGTCCGGTCTGACAATGCTGCCACGGCGAGTAGTGGGTCTGGATCCTCTGCACCTTGGTGTTTGCGCTGCTCCCTCCTCAGCTGGCCCTTGTGCACTGCTCGGCCCGTGCGCACTGCTCCCGAAGCCTGGTGCGATGTCATGGGGATGCCAGGTCTGAAAAAATTATGGCAATTTCCCCCCACGCCTGTTTAACCAAAGCTAGTTTGGATGGATTTCTCCCCATACGACGCCACTTCTCGGTACAGCCCCGACAAGAACGTCGGTCTTCTCGGCTGTGAAGCGCTCCTGCCGTGCGCCTGGCAAATTCGCCATTATAAGAGCAATCCGCCATGGAACAAGCGCGCCTGCTCTTAAAGGGAATGTGAGATGACGCTCTGATTGGTTTATTGCACGTTACGCCCAAACCACACCTATGACTAATGTAGCTACTTCAGACCAACCCATTTTAGATTTGCGCCGGGCGCAAGAGTCATTTATCCCGCCGGCATGATAGCAACAGCGCCTGAGATCCGCCCACAAAGCTACTTGCAGTTTGCGTTTGACACTTGTGTTTCAGATCGTTAAGATAGAGCCCTAGGCGTGTAAATATACACAAAAATCACAGTTCGATACGTACCTCGGTTTTGAGGTCACGGCTCGGTTCATTTTCGGTACAGTATGGGAACAAAATGCAAAACATACATTTGCTGTAAAAGTGTGGCTTGCTGGACTGTCAAACTCTCTTGCCCTTGAAAAACTTACATTTATGAATAAGGGTAAATATTCTACCTTTGATAGGATTTGGAGTCGTTTTCTATCATTTCTGGAAGGGGAGAAAGCCACTGAAGCCTTCCTTTTACAACAGTACTACCTTAATTGATATGTATTATTTTTCTCTAATTATACGTTTAATTGCATCTGGAAACATGCTGCGGACCATGTAGAGTGTCTCAATGAAGTGCCCTTTCATAGAACTGTATTGGAAGATATTCTGCCGCTACCCTGCACCTTACTTGTTCTTTCTTTGTTTGTGTCTGTTGCTGTAAAAAAATGTAAATAAAAACATTTAATTAAAAAAAAACATACATTTGCTTGTTGTGTATTCAGAACTTTTGTAAACAAACAATTTATTGTAACATTATACAAAATACGAAAATAAAATTAAAAAATAGAATACTGTTGCAAAGTGGTGCCTGGTGATAAGTTAAATTAATTTTCCTCAAATAAACAAAATATATGAGCTTTCCAATGAATAAAATATTCTCAAACAAAAAATATATGAAATATTCTAAAAATAAATTCCTCACAGCTTGTTAAAGGCTTTTAACAAAACTTTTCCACAAGTAAAGTGCAGCACTAACAATTCCAGCATGAAGTCCTGTTCAGTTTTACTCAACCTTCTTATTTTTTGCCAGAAAGATCAACTTGTCCACATTGACTCCACCCCATGAGTTATTAGTGAGTTCAGGCTTTCATTACGACGATATAAGGATGACAATATGCACTTATGGACGATTTATTGACAGTTGTGTTTTTTTGGACAGGCATTGTCAAAGTCACCTAGACTGGCACTGTGTGCTCCGTAGCGCTCGTCTAACAGTGGTTTGCAGGTCGCAGACTCGACATCTCCATGTGGAATAGTAGTGTTCAAGCCACGTCAAAATGAATATACACATATATGACTTGGATTGATGAGCAGGGCGATCTGAATGTTTTTCCTGGTTAGCGGACATGGCCGAGGACCCCTCTCTGGACGGGATTCTGAAACCACACCTCCAGCACACCTGGGACTCTCGCTAGTTAAAATGAACACCAGTTAAACTGTCACATCAGGAACATGTCCTTCTCCGTTGCAATAGTTAACCAGGAAGCCGAAGTGTACCCAAGCAAGAGACTTTAGCGGCAAGGGAGGGTCTTCAAGCTCTGTTTTCTCGCTAACGTTAGCCATGACGTATTTGGGCTGCACACAAATAAACACACGCAACTTCCGTTCCCGTATGTTACAGAGGGGGGGGGTTGAGCAGTCATACTATGCAGGGTCGAGGTGAAGTCCGAACAAATGTCCTGGTTGGGAATGCATTCCACCACTGAGGCTCCAGGACAGAGAAGAGTCGCGACTTCACTGAGCGGACTTTGTTTGCTCTCAGCGATGGCGGTACCAGCCGGCCTGCTAACCCTAACCCTGAAATTTGCAGTTTGTCAGGTATGATGTGAACCATGTTAAAGCCAAATTCAGCCAGAGTGGAGTGAGCAGTCCTGAAGCCGGACTGATTTAGGTCAAGGAGGTGGTTTTATGAAAGATAGGAGGACAGTTGGTTGTTCCAGGGTTTCAGAGAGGACTGAAAGAAGAGATACAGGTCAGTAGTTTCGGATGTCAGCTTAGTCTAGGGTGGGTTTACTTAGGAGTGGCTTCATTGTAGCTGTCTTGAAGGCAGCTGAAATATTTGCCCTGTCTATGGGCGGGGCTTGTTTACCTGTCCCGTCTATGGGCGGGGCTTGTTTACCTGTCCTGTCTATGGGCGGGGCTTGTTTACCTGTCCCGTCTATGGGCGGGGCTTGTTTACCTGAGTGAGGCAGACGTTCCTGGGCAGCAGATGGACAAACAGCGAGGAATCACTGAATCGGTGGAAGAGCAACACAAGGCCACCGATCGCATCCCGGGAGGAGTCCGGCTGTGCGATCCGAAACACCAAACCGAAACACGAGAAACCGGAGATGTCGATGATCACATGACTGTCTGTCACCTGACCAGGTGTGATGAAGTCCACGCTGTCCCCGGTGACGTGAACTACGGAAAGGGAGTGCTGAGCACAATCTGCAAAGGAGAAGAAAAAACATTATTCATGACTGTGGACGCTCAGTGTTCTACATTTACACACATGCTGAAAAAACTTGACCCTGGATTGAGTCCTGACCCAGGTCCAGGTCTGAGTCTCGATCAGGTCTGAGTCCTGGTCCTGGTCTCTCAAAGATGTGTGTGTGTGTGTGTGTGTGTGTGTGTGTGTGTGTGTGGGTGGGTGTGTGAGAGTACGTGTGTGTGTGTTGATGGTCCTGGATGTGTGTGCTGCTCACCCAAGAGGCAGTGCGGCAGGTGGACTCGGCGGAAACTTCCTGTCAACAGTTTGAACCTGAACAGCGGTCCAGCCGGCCTCAGACCTTTAGCAGACAGGAAGTCCAGGTCCCAGGGGACCGTCTGATAAACAACGTCACCGACACCCTCCAGCAGCAGACCGGTCTCACTGCAGAGGAAAACTCCCAGCTGCTGACAACGCAACCTACAGAGGAGCAGTCGGACCGATCAGTTTAACAACGCAGCAGGAAATTTGAATTCCTGTGAATTCATCTGTTAACCAATAGAAATCTGTCCTGACGTAGCTGTCATCCGAATGCACACAAAATACAAAATGGAGGAAGCTAAAGTAGCTTATTACCTGTGTTTCACATCCAGCTGTAGCAAGCAGGTTAGCAGTTGGACAAAATGACGCCATTTAAACTGGGATGTTAGCATCAACATCAGTCTGTTAGCATTTACGTAGCCATCATGTGCATATTAAGAGAAAAGAGCCAACTTAATTAGCTACAGCTGATAAAGTCTGTTGTTAAAAGTTCATTAATACTGATTATTGATGGTTGTAAAACTAAGAATGTTAGTAAAGTGTCACAGATACTGAATATGATGGTTCAGTTCTGCTTCTGTTCTGGTTCTGGCTGCAGTGGGTTACCTGAACATGTTGTCGTCCTCAGAGACTTCAGGTTTATTCTTCACCTAAACAGATCAAACAGTTGATCAATCACCCACCTGAACACATTGACCAATCATCCATCATCACAGTGACAGTGACATCTCAGTGACATCACAGTTACAGGTACAGGTGTGTCTGAGGTCATTACCACTGTTGTGTCCACGTTTGTCTCCACCCTGATGTCAGACGACATCTGTGATGTCACTCCTTGCCTGCGCAGACAGATACCTGCAGCAGGATGACATCGTTACATCACATGACCAATACAGAAACCCTACTCAAGATCAATATTTGTCATTGATCAAATTCCTCCCTGTCTGTCCAGTAGGAGACATGTTAGCACAAGAGTGGAAGCAAGGGAACTATTAGCCTAGCTTAGCACAGTTTGTGGGACGTACTGAGGGATGGGACGATCTTCAGCAGGATGTTCATGGCGACATTCTCCGCCTGTTTTGGTCCAAAATGTTCTTGCAGCAGTCTTGCAGTTGTCAGCCTGTCTGCGTGCTGCAACTTCTCCCGACCAACAGGAGTGAGGCTTTGTTCAGTCATGTGATCACTGACCAACCACTGGAAGGTTCTGAGCTCATCTGAGACGAGACACTCCAACATCTCTGTGAGGACACACGGCTGCGAGGAATGCTGGGAAATAAACAGAGAGCAGCAAAGTGACACACTGATGACATCACAACCTCAGGATGATGACACGCTGATGACATCATATAAATCTGAGACAGGTTCTGAATTTAAAAGTGACTGGATGACATGTGGACTACACACCTTGTCCATGATTGGACCATCTTCCAGATCTAGCAGTAAGAAAGGCTCTGACTGGCTAAGGGCTTGATAAAACACCTCCTGGGCCTCTCCCCCCTTTCTGAGGACAAGGTCCACCAGAGCCCGGTTCTTGTCCTTGCGGACTGCGTAGACATGGACAGCCGCCCTGTTGGCACTGTTCAGGATCTTGTGGTCCTGCAGGATGTCCAGGATGGCATCCAGCCGCTGCATCCTGCTGATCAGCCTCCTGCGACGAGTCATCACAAAATCTGGATCCAGTGTCCGTGGATCCCGAGGAGGAGGTCTCAGTGGGTCCACTATGTGGCGCAGGGACAGCCAATCATCTCGGCCAATCGCTCTCAAAGCCGCCTCCAACACGCTGAGTGCTCCGTCATCATGGTAACACCTCAGCAGGGTTTTAGCAGTGCTGCAGGCGTCGGCGGTGCGGAGCCAGCTCGACGGGACGGGGGGGACATCCTGCAGGAGTTCCTGACTCAGACTCCAGTTGAGCCTCCACAGCTCCACCTCCCGCAGCTCCTGCAGCTCCAGCAGCAGCAGCTCTTCCACCTCAGGATCACTCCTCCACGTCTCCCCGCTCACACGCCTCTTCAGCTTCCTGCGTGGGACCACCGAGGACCCATTACCCATGATTCAGTCTGTCGGCTTAAGGCCCTGTTCTGACTGACAGGCTGAGAGAAGAATGATCCCTTCTGTAAGATGAGACGAAGGGAACAACCAGACGTTACACAGAGTTCACATGAGATGTTAAAAGACACAAAAACAGGACGAGATGGAGACAGAACATAAAGTTAAATATTCATAAAACCAAACGTGAATTAACTCATATCATGATCTTATAAACTGCTTATCAGTAAAAATCAAACATTGAAATCCCACTCATGTATCCTTAAAAGTGATGTCATTCCGGTGCTTTGAGGAGATAATCAATTGAAAAACATTTTTACGACAAGATAACAAAAGAAATTAGACAAAGAACATAAACAGAATAAACTACAGAGAGCAATATAACTGGTAAACAGGCTGCAGCGCGATCCAGTGAGGCTACTGAACACCAGAACAGACCTGTAGTATCGATCCGGCAGTGTCTGTGAGCCCGGGAGGTGCAGGTTCTGTGGCTCTGTGGTGCTGTTTCTGCCACTGTGAGTGATTTCCTGAAACAAACACACAGTTTAGCTTCTACATACAACATGATAAGTTCACAGCGAGAGGTACAGGTGAACCTACCAGCAGTCACTCCTGAGGGACGGTCAACAACAGGACGCCTGCAAAGTCAAGGGACTGATTATGATGATCTGTTTAAACAAGATGAACCGACACACAAACAGCACAGAGATCTCTTTCACAGTCGTTCTGTGTCAGAGGGAGAGCAGAGAGACCACTTCCTGCCTTTACAGACGTGCAATAACTGAAACTTTCTGTCTCTGTCTGGTGGCCTGATCGTCACGTGATCGGTTTCAAGACGGTGACAAGAAAATGAAATGTGACTGAGACAGACAGGTCGACAGACAGGAGCACACTGAGGCAGAACCTGGTCCATCCTGAAGACAGAACACCCAGACATGAACAGAGTTCTGTAGTTTATGATGTTCAGTGCAGCAGGACTGCACAGATTTGTACACTGGGGAGACAAAACAACCTTCATATACGAATGTCACAAGTGGCCCCAACGACTCTGAAACACTGAGCTCAGTTTCAGACGTCTGCTATGTTCAACAAGTCCTGAATTAAAAATGTTACTGCAGTGAAAGTACACGCACTGCATCACTTTTATTAAACGTCACCTTCTGTCTGTAACAGTCTTCATCTATCAGAGGAAAGTAGTAAAAGTATTTCTGAGAAGTAAAAGTACTGTGAACCCTGCAGACACAGTGATCCCAGTTGGTTCGTACCTTCATCTCCCAAATTTTCTCCACCAGCAGACTGATCGATAATAAAACTGATCAACACTTATAACTCAATAATACTTTGATGGCTTCCACCTCTTTAATATTCAGTGGTTCCGCCCACCTCTGCCTCTGATTAGCTGCTGCTGGTATCCTGGTTTGGGTTTTGGTTAGGTGGTGATGAGCCACATGTCACTGGTGGCTTTTAAAATGTTATTTAGAAAACAGAACTTTCCACTGAGAAACAGGTCATCTAAAAATAGATGAACACGCAACCCGGTCATCAATAACTGATCCGTTAGGGGAACGAGTAAGGACGGACAGGAAGAGACAGACGGACGGTTTCTCCAAGAGACAGAACCAGTTTGATCAAAGTCTGGATCAGCTCCACTGATCGTCACACCTTGAAGTGATTTCTGCTCTTCCTGCCTTAGTGATTCAAATCAACATATCTGAACAGGTTATTGATGAACAAGAGGAAATAATTCTCAAACTGAGATTTTGTTTTATTAACAGAACAAACAAGACGTGTCAGAGAGACAGAGGACACATGGAGACACTGTCCATCCACACCAAATCCTTCATCTGGAGAAAAACTGGTGCTGTCAACGGACCATGAGCCAGTCCTGGTTCAGTCTGGAGCGTTAGGGTTAGGATAGAAGCCAACAGGTGCGTCTGGTTTACCTGAGCTCAGTCAAGTCACTGTCACCTCTTTAGGGACGTGTCGTCTCCACAGGATTCATCTCAGCTGCTCGTCCTCCTCACACTGACCTGCAGAACCACATCAGTCCCGTCTGCTGGAGACAACATGTGAGACCTTACCCCAATTATTGCTACTCTTTAATCAATATTGTTCTGAATATTTATTTTTCTATGTATGAAAACAGATGGGAAATATGGAGGAATGACTTCATTAAACTGTGTGAAAGTGAATACATCAGGCTTCAATGCAGGAGACCGACATCACACTGAAGAATTGGTTCTGGTTCTGCTTCAGCTTATGAAGCGAGATCAAAACACATCTGAAGGTTCATCCGGAGGAGACAAGACAACAGAAACAAACACATTTTGGCAGGTTTCCACATCCAAAGTATGATGACAGATATATTTCAGGAAAATAAGGAAACAGTGAGTCCTTCATTAACGTCCCTGTGATTCTGGTTCTTTGTCTTCAGGAGAGATAATGTGGAGACGAGGTCCAGCTGAGAGCCGACCCAACTGAACCAGAGACACCGTCTCTTCACATGACGTCTTCACATCAAAAACTTACAAACTTTTGCTAAATTGACGTACTAAAATCCACTTTGAGCCAAATGTCATTCTGTCAGTGATTCTGTGTGTTCTCACCAGCGTCGCATTTCTCACTGGATTATTTTAACATTTGTCCTGAAAATCCAGAAACCGTAAGGATCATTTACAGCATGTGTTCATTCACACAATCACACCTGAAAGTCTAAGGTTGATTAAAAAATCCTTCTGGTAATGAATAGAGAATCAACCCTGAGCTTCAGTGTGAATGAAAACAGTTTGAAGCAGTAAAAGTCCCGGCGATGCGCCTGAGGTTTGACCTGAACATCTGGAAGGTCGTCACAGTTAAATTAAGAAACTGGTTTAATGAACCAGTTTGAGGTATAAATACCACCACTGATTATACACACAATTTAATGTAGAGAAGTCACTGAGCTGGAGATCATTTATGATGCTTCTTAGGATCTTTTAAAATTGTGTAAAAAAAGTTACAAAACTAAACATTAAGTTTATTTAACTGAAGAAAAAAAAACTTGGATCAAAAACTTGCCACACAATATTTTGACTAAATCTCATTTCATTTAATGTCGAACAGACTTCTGGCTCGCCATCATCAGCAATAATTAATTGGATGAATAAATTAATCTTAATGACCTGGTTCACAATCAAAATGAACTTCCTGTTTCATTCGTCTGAAGGAGAAAATAAGACATTCACACGGTTGTTGTGCCAACAGGCTGCTGTGCACTGCTTTTACTGGTTTTACTGGACAGTTAAATACAGTTTGATGAGTTTCAGACCGACTAATGAGGCTACAGTCATCCAGCAGAGAGGCACGAAGAAGAAAACAACCAAAACCCCCCCAACAACCCCCCAAACCCCAGTCTGGTGCCGATGTCACACTTCAGGCTCCGCCCCCTCCGCAACACCAACTGAAAAAAACCCTCACACAGAAAAACAGGAAGTCGAGGAGGCCTCAGCAGTCAATACCCATTAAAGTCATTGATTAGTAATCAAACACACACCTGAATGATTTTGCTAAAACATAAAAACATGTTTCACTAAAAATATTTGTTGTTTTTAATCCGGAAAATATTTCTGAAAGAAAGACAGCCGAATTCTTAATGATTATCAATAAGTCTAAGTTATAATTATTTTTGTTCTATTATTGATTATCAATAATTATTTATATATTTGGGGTATTATTGACAACATTTTATTGATGTTACTAATTCTGTTGTTTCACTTTCTGTTCTGTGACATTTAAATTCTTTCTGCAATTATGTCTGATATTCAGTCAGTCAATCAATCATTCAGTCAATCGATCAATCAGCTGGGAGGGTTTCCCGTGTCTGAGGTCGGCAGCTCCAGAGACAATGCTGACGTTTATGAGCTGATGAGGAGCACCTGAACGCACCTTCAGCCCCCTGAGTGCATCACAGTGACAGGCCTGTCCCTCTGTTGGAGGCGGAGTCTGACGTGTGACACAGCTGGCATCATATTGCACAACCAATCAGCTCGCTGGGCTGCTGACAGTCTGAGGATTATTGATAAGGCATCCATTCTGACAGGAAGTCAATCAGTCCAACCACCGCCACTGTCCAAAACTACTTCCTGTTCTCAGAGAGTCTGTTTCTTCAAAATAAAAGCAGATGGAAACAGAAAACAGTTCAGAGTTCATGCTTCAGTCTGTCAGAACCTGATCAGGCTGATCAAAAACTCATCAATAACTAATCAGAATGGTCAATAAAATGAGTTTCAGTGTTCAGCTTGTGTTAAAAAATTCAGACTGTTGTTTTTACCATCATGTGAGTCTGAGCGCGCGCACGCGCGCGCACACACACACACAAAATAGTGCTTCTGTTGGGGACTATTTTCAAGGCGAATGAATCCACATTTGGTGCCCTGATGAGTGTTTGTGGCAGCAGGACATTGTGATTGTGTGTGTGTATGTGTGTGTGTGTGTGTGTGTGTGTGTGTGTGTGTG